>JAJPUD010026478.1:0-16463 GCA_023553655.1 Myrmecobius fasciatus
CTACTGTCTCCATTCAACTTTCTCCATAGATCTATCATACCTAACTTTCAAATCTCAGCTAAAAATCTCAATTTCTGCATATAGGAAGATAATCCTGTGCTTTTCTAAAGATTTCTCCTTGAGATCAGCTCCCATTTCTGATTTGATATTGCCCTCCCTCTCATAAGAATGTAAGTTATTTGAAGGAAAAAAACTGCATTTTTCCCCTTGTATTTCCTATGTTTAACATTATTTAGCAAATGTTAAGCACTCAGTAGATCCTTATTGAGTTCATTTGGATTTTCTTGAGTTAAAAATAATTCCAATTTAGACAATCTAATCCAAACCTTAATAAATCTTCATAATGACAATGTGAATAGTATTAAAATAATATTACTTTACATTGTGTAATGGAAAATACAAATTTCCCTTCTTGCATTTAATATTGGATTAATATGCATGACTTAGTTTAAATGTATAAAGACATATCTTTGATATTATTTATGTCTTTGTCCACTGTTAAATAAAAACCCAATGATTCATTGTGTTTCTTGACAAACCTCCATCAAGCTTGACTTCCATTGGAAACTTTCAGTCTAGCCGCAGGTCCTACTTTATTATTACCTGAACTCCACTAATTAATTCAAAACAGAAAAATACATTGAAATAAAGGCATATCAGACTGATCTTAAGAGATAAATTCTTTCTTTGAAGTGCCAAGTAATGCTAAGGTTATTCACTGGGAAAAGCTCCAGTCTATCAATTAATTAATCAATAAAATGTTTGTTAATCACTCAGTATGTTACAGAAACTGTGCTAAGGACACAGATTTAAAAAAAAAAAGATAATTTTTGCCTTTAAGGAGCTTACAGCCTAATATATATATATATATATATATATATATATATATATATATATATTTATATATATAAATAAATATATATATACAAATATATATATATAAAACACATAAAATGAAACTGTGAAAAGTGAAAATGAAGTAGGATGATGGTGGAAATGTCAATGTTTCATAGTAGTACAACCAAGTGAGAACTAACATGTTCTAAGCTGAGCTTCCTTCTTCAAAGTAGGTTTAAAGTGCATGAGTCTTCACACCAATCACAGGAACAGAATATGGTGACTCATTGAACTACTAAGGCTGAGGGAATCTTGCAAAATGATATAGTCAATGCATGACAGAACTTCCTGGAATAGTCCGAGAAGTTCCAAATAATATAGGTAAGAAATGAGATTGTCAAAATCTTATGGAGCTTTTTGATTAGATACAAGGGTGTATGACAGGAGCAATGAATGAGGGAGCTGTATAACGAGATAACTCGGTGTTTGCTTAGTTAAAGATGACTTTCTTTAAACTAAATGCTCTTTTAAAATTAATCTCGCTAGGATCATAGGGCTGGTGTTTGCTCAAAAAATGGGTTATAAAGAACAGAGAAGGAATATCCCAGGAAAAAACATAGAGAAATGTGCAAGTTATTTATCTAATGACAAGCAGGAAAGGATTTTGGTTTGAGAATGGAGTGCAGGTATGGAGTTTTAAGAGGCCACACTGAAAAGGTAGGTTAGAGACAGCCTATAGGAATCTTGAATCTCTGAATAAGGACTTTATCTGATAGGTTATAGAAAGGAGAGTGGCATGAGAAAGTTATGCTCTAGGAAGTCTAATGTTGTAGTAATTTTCAAAAATAACTAGAATGGAGAGAGACTAAAGTGTACAGAAACTAACCAGAATATTACTGCTACAAAATCATGAGTCTGGTAATAACATTCTGGATTTAGTGAAGAAAATGGAAATGAAAAGGGAATAATAATTTGAGACATTACAAAGTATCAATAGGATTGAATCAACCACTGGATACAAGGAGGGATAAAAAGAGAAATGAAGAGTGACTGCAAGAATGAAAGAGGGAAATAGGAAGTCATTGGAAGTATCTAGTTTTGCAGAGAATAATTGCAATGCTTATAGGAACAAAATCATAGTTTTTAGAGTAAAAAAAAAAATTTAGAAAGCAAGAACCTTGGACTTAAGTTGACAACTGAACATACAATACAAATGAAATTAGTTAGCTGACAAGCATAGATACAGAAATGATGCTGGTTAGAACACAACTAAAGATATAAACTTGGAAGTAATCAGAATAAAGAACATTACTAAAAACTATAAATATGAGTGGGATAGTAAGAAATTGTGATGGTAGAGAATCAAAACTAGACCTTGTGCTGATACCTAAACCAGGTAGGGTGAAAACAGAGAAAGAAAATTATAGATCAATTTACCTAATGAATATTGATACAAAAATCTTAAATAAAATATTAGCAAAGATTGCAAAAAGTCATCCCCAGGATAATACATTGTGACCAAATAGGATTTGTACCAGGAATGCAGGGCTGGTTCAATATTAGGAAAACTATTAGCATAATTGACTATATCAATAACCAAACTAACAAAAAAAATATGATTATCTCAAAAGATGCAGAAAAAGCATTTGATAAAATCCTGAACTCATCGTATTAAAAACACTAGAGAGTATAGGAATAAATGGAGTGTTCCTTAAAATGATCAGTAGCATCTATTTAAAACCATCAGCAAGCATCATATGTAATAGGGACAAACATCCCCAATAAGAACATTAGCTTTGGCAATAAGAGAAAAAAAAGAGATAAAAGAAATTAAAGCAAGTAATGAGGAACCCAATTATCACTTTTTGCAGATTATATGATGGTATACTTAGAGAACCCTAGAAAATCAACTAAAAAGCTGCTAGAAGTAATTCACAACTTTAGCAAAGTTGCAGTATGCAAAATAAATCCACATAAATCATCAGTATTTTTATACATTGCCAGCAAAGTCCAATAGCAAAAGATAAAAAGAGAAATTCCTTCTAAAATAAGTGTCAATAAGATAAAATATTTGTGACACTATCTGCCAAAGCAAAGTCAGGAACTATATGAACACAACCACAAAACATTTTCAACACTAATAAAGTCACATTTAATCAATTGCAAAAATATCAAGCACTCAATAGTAGGCCAAGTGAATATAATAAAAATGGCAATACTACCTAAATTAATCTAATTATTCAGTGCCATAAAAATCAAACTCCTAATAAATTATTTTACAAATCTAGAAAAAATAATAACAAAGACCATTTCAAAGAACAAAAGTTCAAGAATTTCAAGGGAATTAATGAAAACAATGCAAATGGAGGTGACCTAGCTGTGCCAGACTTAAAACTATATTATAAAGCAGTGGTCATCAAAATCATTTGGTACTGCCTAAGAAATAGAGTAGTTGATCAGTGGAATTGGTAAGATTCACAGGACACAAAAATCAATGACAATAGTAAACTAGTGTTTCACAAACCAAAAGACCTCAGCTGTTGGAATAAGAACTCACTGCTTGAAAAAATTTCTGAGAAAATTGGAAACTGATGTGGCAGAAACTAGGCGTTAATCCACACCTAAAACTGGATACCAAGATAAGGTCAAAATGGGTTCATGATTTAGACATAAAAAATGATATTATAAGAAAATTGGAAGAAAAAAGATAGTTTACCTCTCATATTTGTGAAGAAGGAAAGATTTTGTGGCCAAAGAAGAACTGGAGCTCATAATTGAACACAAAATAGATAATTTTGATTATATTAATTTAGAAAGGTTTTGTACAAACAAAACTAATGCAGACAAGATTAGAAGGGAAGCGATAAACTGGAAAAATATTTTTACATTCAAGGGTCCTGATAAAGGACTCATTTCTAAAATATATAATTGACCCAAATTTATAAAAATTCAAGCCATTATCCAATTGATAAAGGGTCTAAGGATACGAACAGAGAATTTTCAGATTAAGAAATTGAAACCATTTCTAGCCATATCAAAAGGTGCTCTGAATCAGTATTGATCAGAGAAATGCAAATTAAGACAACTCTGAGGCACCACTATATACCTCTCAGATTGGCTATGATGATAGGAAAAGACAATGGTGAATATTGGAGGGGATGTGGGAAACCTGGAACATAATACATTATTGGTGGAGTTGGGAACTGATCCAACTATTCTGGAGAGCAATTTCAAACTATTCCTAAAGGGCTATAAAATGTGCATTCTCTTTGATCCAGCCATGTTTGTACTGGGCTTATATCCCAAAGAGATCTTAAAGGAGAGAAAAGGACCCAAATGGGCAAAAATGTTTGTGGTAGCCCTTTGTCTATTGTCAAGAAACTGGAAACTGAGTGGATGCCCATCAGTTGGAGAATAGCTGAATAAGTTATGGTATATGAATGATATGGAATATTATTTTTCTACAAGAAACTATCTACAGGAGGATTTCAGAGGGGACTGGAAGGACTTACATGAACTGAGGCTAAGTGAAATGAGTAGAACTAGGTGATTATTGTGCATGGCAACAACAAGATTATAAGATGATCAATTCTGATCGACATGGATCTTTTCTACAATGAGATGATTGAGTCTGGTTCCAATGATCTTCTGATGAAGAGAACCATCTACACCCAGAGAGAGGACTATGGGAACTGAGTATAGACCAAAACATAGTATTTGCACTCTTTTTGTTTTTGTTTGCTTCCATTTTTTTCTCATTTTTTTAAACTTTATTTTTCTTGTGCAGCAAGATAATTATATAAATGTGTATGCATATATTGGATTTAACACATATATATTTGTATCATGTTTAACATATTTTGGATTACTTGCCATCTAGGGGAAGGGGTGGGGAGAAGTGGGGAAAATTGGAACACAGGGTTTTGCAAAGACCAGCTCTGAAAAATTATGTTGTATGTGTTTTGAAAATAAAAAGCTTTAATAAAAAAAGAAATCCAACCTTAATGTTTATCCTTTGCCCATTAGTTTACACATTTTTCCCATTGCCATAAATCTACAGATCCTTCAATACCCCACTTTATCCTTGTCCTTCCCCACTTATTTCTTCATAGATTTTGGATGGTGTTACACCCCTCATGTTATATATATTTATAACCAATAATCCCAGTACTCTATCTCCTAGATGGCAGGTAGTCCAATACATGTTAAATATGTTACAATATATGTTAAATCCAATATATGTATACATAGTTATACAATTATCTTGCTGCACAAGAAAAATCAGCTCAAGAATGAAAAGGAAAGAAAAAAACTAAGGAATAATATGGAAGCAAACAACAACAGAAAGAGTGAAAATGCTATGTTGTGGTTCCCCATCCTGTCTCTGGGTGTAGATGGCTCTCTTTTCATCAGTGAACAATTGGAACTGCTTTGAATCATCTCATTGTTGAAGAAAGCCACATCCATCAGAATTAATCATCATATAGTCTTGCTGTTGCCATGTATAATGAGCTCCTGGTTCTGTTCATTTCATTTAGCATTAGTCCATTTAAGTCTCTCCATCCTGCTGGTTATTTCTTACAGAACAATAATATTCCATAACATTCATATACTATATAGCCTTTCTCCAACTGATGGGCATCCATTCAGTTGCCAGTTTCTAGCCATAACAAAAAGGGCTGCCACAAACATTTTGGCAGATGTGGGTCCCTTTCTCTCCATTAAGATATATGGAATAAATGGAATTTTCCTTAAAATGAACTCTCTAAAACCATCAGCAAGCATTATAAGTAATGGGGATAAACTAAAAACATTCCCAATAAATCATGGATGACAAAAGGATGACCATTTTCACTAGTATTTTTCAGTACTATTCTAGAAATGTTAGCTTTAGCAAGAAGAGAAGAAAATAATCAAAAGAAATAGAGTAAGTAAATCACTCTTTGTATATAATATGATGGTCTATTTAGAGAATCCTGGAGACCAACTTAAACAAATACTGTTAGAAACAACTAACAATTTTAGGAAAGTTGCAGGATATGCAGTAGATCCACCCAAAATGTCTGCATGCCTATATATTACCAACAAAGTCCAGTAGTATGAAATAGAAAGGAAAATCCCATTTAAAATAACTGTAGACAATATAAAATATTTGGAAATACCTGCCAAGACAAAGCCAGGAACTATATGAACACAACTACAAAATATTTTTTACACAAAGTTAGATATAAACAATTGGATGGATAGATGGATGGGTAGATAGATGGATGGATGAGTGGATGGATGAATAGATGGATAGATGGATGAATAGATGGATGGATAGATGGATGGATAGATAGATGGATGAATAGATTATTAGACTTGTTATTTCCTTTATAGTTAGATGCAAAATAGTATTCCATTGTATTCATATATCTGAATTTTCTCAATTTTTATGTTGCTTATTTAGTTTCCACCTCTTTATCACCAAAAAAGTGCCATAAATATTTTCATAAATTGATTTCTTATAGATTTCTTTAATAGCATATAAGTAACTGATTTAATAGAAAGGCCTAACTTCTTTAACTATAAAGACAAGTCACTTATCTAGTCCTTCCTTCTTCTCATACATAAGAATGGGAAGAATAATACATGTAGAAGTTGTATAGCTGTTGTGGGGAAAAAACTAAGATAACATATGCAAGGTACTTTGAAAACTTTTAGAGATACAAATAGCAATTATTTTTATCAGCATTTCTAGGAATGACATATTTATATGCATATATATATATTTGAATATATTACAGAGAAACTCCATTCTTGGGTGGAGGTCTTATTAAATTTTAGAGTAATAGAATTGAAAGTACAACCAGAACATTTAGAAGATATAGCTTTTAAACTTGCCTCTATCATTTGGTAGCTATATGATAAAGGGCAGGTATTTTTTTTTCCCTTTTTCTTCTTCATTTTCCTTATTCTAAAATGAGAATAATTCTTGACTGCTTATTTCATATGTTGTGGGAAGGATTAAAAGATATAATAGATATATTTTATTTCTAAAAACAGTTGGATAAATTTGACTAAATTAATCCTATTATAATAAATAGTAATAGGACTACATTTCATTTAATAAGCATTTATTAAGTACCTGCTATAAACAAGATGATATATTTGTTAGGTGCCAGGTATATAAAGCAAACAAATAAATACAGTGCCTAACCCCATGGAACTTACATATTACAGAAAGGACAGAGTATTCAAATATAAATAAATATAAAATAATTTGACAAGGGAAAGAGAGCATTAAATTTATTCCATTGTGCGAGAGGGATGGATAAATGTATAGGCACATAAATGATTATTTTACTTTTAGGAAGATGAGCAATGGCTTAATGTAACATATAGTACAAGAGTATTTAAGGAACAGTTAAGTGTTCAAGAAAAGCAGTAAATCTTTGGTAGGGTTGAAAGAAAAGTTTGCTATGCATTCCAAGTCTTGCTAGGAACTTGCATGAAGGCAAGAAATCCAGAATTCCAAAATCAAGAGATATAGCCACTAGACAATCTGTGAAAGCATAGGACAATTAGAAAGTTATGCTTTAAAATCCTTCGGAAGGAAACGGTTTTTCAGAAGATTAAAAAAAAAAGTTGTGGGCTTCCAAAATTCCCATAATAAAACTAATACTGCTTTAGAACCTCTTATATAAGCAAAGTTATCTGTAATGATTTTGATAAAATTTCTACATAGATGGCTATCTATCCACATTTCTGCTTTTTGGTGGGTATGAGGGTTAGGGGAAAAAAAGAAATAGGATAGAAGAACCTGATTAAGATTTGTGGCCCAAAGAACTAATTGCTTATGGTTGTGTTTTATCTGTCTGATGTGTTTTTCAAGTTAATGTAATCCTCCAGAGGTATATTATACATATTTTTGAACAGAAATTTATTAGAGTAGGAGTTAGCCTGATTATAGGCATTCTCTTTAAAAGTAAACCACTTTTTAATCTAATTATTTCTATTTTTAAACTTTTTTATTCAGTTTGTACTCTTATTATGCTTAGGTCTTCTTTGTGATAGTTAAGGTAAAATATATCATGGTCATAGAGAAGTTACTCCTTCAAGGAAAGCCACATGTGACTCACAGAAGATTATTGTTTCTCAGGGATGCAAAGATACAAACAAAAGAGAAAGGCATAGCTCAAGTGACCTTTTCAGGGAGTGCTATCTTTTAATTATAATTGTGCTCTAGGTAACCTTTTCATTTCCTCTGAGATATTTTTGGTAATAATTTATGAATATGAAAAAAATCTCCTACCACAAGGTGAGAGAAAACTGTTAAAATAGATAATGTTCAGGGTCAGAAAACCAAGAGAAAAGAATAGACAAAAGTTTTCATTTTTACATAAGCTTTCAGAATCCATCATTTCTCTCTTAAATATGTAGACATTATCTGGCATTTGTCCCCCTAAAAAAAGTATTTCAGGAAGAGAAACTATTTATCACTCTGGTACTTCATTGTTTAAAGATTTTGTCTGAGTTAATATTTTTGCATTAATTACTATTCAAAGCTATGAATATTGACATAAGAAGTTTTCTTGCTTAATGATCTCTATATAAATGAAATAGCATATATAAGAGCAGTTGTAAACTAGTGGTATAGATAGTTAGAATACAAAGAAAGGGTTGGGGGGAAGGGTAAAAGACAGGAGGCAGGGGGTCAGGGAAAGAGAAACAGACAGAGAGACAAAGACAGAGGGAGACAGATACAGAGAGACACAAAGACGAAGAGAGGAAGAGAGGAAAAAGGAGAAGGGAGAGGGAAGAAAGGACAGAAGAAAAAAGAACAATTTTTAATTTGTGTGTCAGAAACTGAGCTAAAGACTAGGGATACAAGTATACAAACACAAACAAACAACTCGGTCTTTTTTGTTGTTGTTGTTTAATTAAATCTTTTTTATTTACAAAACATATGCATGGGTAATTATTTAACATTGCCTCTTGCAAAGCTTTCAGTTCCAAATTTTTCCCTCCTTCTCCCAATTCCCTCCCCTAGATAGCTGGTAGTCCAATGCATGTTAAATATGTTAAAATATATGATAAATCCAATATATGTATACATATTTATACAGTTATCTTTCTTGCACAAGAAAAATCGGATCTGAAAAGAAATAAAACCTGAGAAGGAAAGCAAAATGCAAACAAACATCAACAGAAAGCATGAAAATACTATTTTATGGTTCACACTCAGTTCCCATAGGTCTCTCTGTGGGTGTATATGGCTTTCTTCATCACTGAACAACTGGAACTGATTTGAATCATCTCATTGTTGAAGAGAGCCACACCTCTTCAGAGTAGATCATTGTATATAGTCTTTTTATTGCTGTGTATGATGATCTCCTGGTTCTACACATTTCACTGAGCATCAGTTCATGTAAGTCTCCCCAGGCCTCTCTGAAATAATCCTGTTGGTTGTTTCTTATAGAACAATAATATTCCATAATATTCATATACTAAAATTTATTCAGCCATTCCTTAATTGATGGGCATCCATTCAATTTCCAGTTTCTGGCCACTACAAAAACGGGTGTCACAAAAATTTTTGCATATGTGTATCCCTTTCCCTTTTATAATATCTCCTTGAGATATAAGCCCAGTAGAAATACTGTTGGGTCAAAGGGTATGCACAGTTTGATAACTTTTTGAGCATAGTTCCAAATTGATCTCCAGAATAGTTCGATCCATTCACAGTTCCACCAACAATGTATGTGTCCCAGTTTTCCTACTTTCCCTCCAACATTTGTCATTTTCTTTTCCTGTCATTTTAGCCAATATGAGAGGTATGTAGTGGTATCTCAGAGTTGTCTTAATTTGCATTTCTCCAATCAATAGTGATTTGGAGCATCTTTTCATATGACTAGAAATAGTTTCAATTTCTCCATCTGAAAATTGTCTGTTCATATCCTTTGTCAGACTCTACTCTTAAGAAATTTAATGATGGGGAAAATAACATGTCAAAGTAGTTGAAATGTCTGGTGAGAGATGAGGAAAAGGGAATAAAGAAGGACAAGGAGGGTAGGGGGAAGAGTAAAGGAAGTGATCACATTGAGCACCTTCTGAAAATGTCCTCCAAGAAGGCAGTCACCAGTCAGGAGAATAGAATAGGAGTGTACAAGTCCTCCCTCAAATACATACTGGAGAAATCATTTAAAATTTCAGTTTCTTAATCTAGTATTATGCATACAAATTATAAAACAAATGTCAATCTGCATTGGTAGAGGATGTTTTGTGGGGGGTTTTTCTTTCTTTTGTTTTATGTTTTTGTTTTTTGTTCATATGAATTAAATCTTATTTGGTCCCATGCCCATGGTGATCACACAAGCCAAGACTTCTTCAGTTAGTCCTCAAGAATCATCATAATCTGGTACCATGTTTTCTTTCAAGTGCTGTATCTCATTTTCTTACATTCAAGACAAACTGTAATATTATCATTAATAATATACAATTGGACATTTTCTCATTTTTCTCTGTACCATTTGCTATATGTGAAATGCCATCAAAACCATCATAATCTATCAATTCTAATATTCTACTATACTATGAGAAAAATAAATATTTTCAGGAACAACACAAGACTTTAAGATGATAATCAGGCAATTGTTTGCCAGTGAATTGGAAGGAGGAAATGTCTGAAGCATAGAGGGAAACAATAGCAATAGTTATCCTCAAATGCACAAATGGTTTGCTCTTTCATGTGTGTCTTTATCTTTCCAAACCACAGTAGAGTGATGCAAACCACAGTAGAGTGATGCAAACCACAGAAGAATGAGACCTGATCATAGTGTTCTCTACTTGTCTGTTTATAATAAAACTCTGCTCCCAGGGTGGAGGGAGTACTGTCCCGAGCTTCAGTTTTCTTGTTGTTGTCATTAGTTTGTTTTTTCACAACCATTATCAGAGGTAGCACTGAAAGTCTTTAAGTTTTTAGTTCTTCCAAGGTGATATTGAAAGAGAGGCATGGCCATTGCTCTTCTGGTCTAAACTCCACTCTCACCGGGGTGAGATTGATCTTTTGTGTTAATTTTCTAATTTGTCTTTGCCTGGAAAATTGTTTCACCCCATCTTTTTCTTTCTTTCTTTTTTTGATTCTATGACTCTAGAATTTATTTTGAGATATCATTTTAGCATCGTTTGGAGGAGAATTTGGAAGTGCTTAAGGGAATCCCTGACTTTACTCAGCCATCTTCTCTCCTCCCAAATTAATTGAAATATTTTTTACAGACATAGAGAAGTTAGAAAAAAAGAGGCTAGATTCTAGCCAACATCTAAGCCAGTAAAGAAACACAATTTTTTTTCCTGATTACTAAATAATAATCATTAGTTTTTTCAACCCATAATGGAATAGGGAAGACCACCTATAAAACTAAAAGCAATTTGTTTTAAAAAATTAAGTTTTCTGGAAAAAATTATTATTACACTGATAAATGAAAATTTTAAGATAAGATATTGATGTCCTTGCCTTCACACATTGATGTAATATGAAACTATTCATGTGATTACACATTACATCAGACTTTTGGAAATTTCTATAAACTCAGAATAAATGATTCAATGCAAGACTGAAAGGAAAAAGTATGATGCATTTGGAATACAAAGTTAAGTGTAATATCTGTAAGTCTGCTAGGCTTATAGGTTTGCTCTTGTTGACTTCTCATCTAGCTTTGGAAATGTTGCTTAATTTTCCAACAAGCTTTAAGGTGATGAAGTGGACACCAGTTATGGGATTTGATTATCAATGTGGACATTATAAATAACAAACATCTTTCTGTCTCCTAGAAAGGAGAGGCAAAAACACCAAATCTACCTGTTTGGGAGCTAGAAGATAGTGGTCCTTATTTCTCCTGGCCTCTTGCCCTTGAGTTTCTCAAAAGAGATGAAACAAAGAATATTTCATTGATAGGAAATAATTTAAATATGTCTTAATCCATAATATTAAATTATATTTTAGATGTTTAAAATATGCTGGTGCAGCAATGTAAATTGAAATTGAATTCCTATTAGTTCTTTGTTTCATAAATAAATCACCTATGCAACTTCAGCAGTGAGGTGAGGTCTATAGGGCTGTAAGACTTTCTGTAGTAAGCCAAACTGTTTCTAAATTTTTCTATTTCTAAATGGTAAGAAAAACTTCTCACATATGACATAATTTTATATTTATTTCACACTAGTTATTCTACAAAATAAAAAAGGAATCACTTTCAAAACATCGACTTTGCAAATACTATAGAATAAATTTGGTATTAGTATGTAACCAAACATTTCTATCTTCTATGTCTGTCTCTTTCTTTTTGTCTTTGTTCCTGCCTACAAACACATAATGTATACATTATACATATACACACATTATATATACAGAGAGAAAGTTGGGGATGAAAGCTAATTTACAAAGGATATTTATACATGTATATATATATATGTATGTATGTATGTATACACACATATGTATATGAACTGGGGGATGAAAGCTAATTTTCAAAATACAAAGGGAACACACACAAATACAGAGGAGAAAAGAGCCATTCCTCAATCTCATGAGGTTAAATATTGTTCTCAATCATTATTAATAAGCGAATCAAATTAAGAAAAAACTCCAAGATTTTACCTCATAACTGTAAGATTAGTAAAAATAATAAAAGAGGGAAAATTAATGTTGTAGTAGCTGTAGGAAGATAGGTACACTAATATATTATTATAGAAATAATGAATTGGTCTTACCATTCTGGAAATTAACTTGGAATTATGCAAAAAAAATTCACTAAATATTGCTCACCCTTTAACCTCATGATACAAATAATGGGCAAAAAAATCAAGATCAAAGAGGAAAAGAAAGGGTGTGTATATACCAACATACTTGAATATTATATCGTAGCAAAAAAGGGAAAACAAAGTGGTTGGTGATCAGTAGGGATATATCTAATCAAATTGTGATATATAAATACAATGGAACATTGTTGTACTATAAGAAAGGAAAAGTATGAAAAGCTGAAAGATAACTATAATAACTTATAAAACCATATAAAACCAATAATACAAAATACAAAATGAATTAAATAATGCAAATGAAAGATAATACTGAAAGTAATAAAAATGATAAATCCTGGCTACAGAGATCTTGGCTTGATGGATATATAGCATATTTCAAAAATAAATTTTTGAATGTTGTTGATCAGTTATTTAAGTCATGTCTGACTCTCCATGACCCTATTTGTAGTTTTTTTTTTAAGTTGTGTGAATAATTGCTACTTCCTTTTCCAACTCATTTTACAAATGAGGAAACTGAGATATAAAGGAAATAGAAGAAAAAAGGAAACTGCTAAGAGTTACACAACTTGTAAGTATCTGAGGCCAGATTTGAATTCCATAACAGTTTTTCTGACTCCATACCCAGAATTCAGTCTACTGTGCCAAATAGATACATACCAGAATATTGAATACACTTTCAAAAACAATCCATGTTAGTTTTTCTTTACAATTTCTTTTTTTGCTACTAAGTGGCATTTGAAGTTCGAAATGATGATGCAAAACCCATATATATATATATATAAATATATATATATGTAAGCCCTAAAATATACAAAAATATATTTAGCCAATACTTAGAAATGTTTCGTTCTTGTAAGCATGTAGGAAATCAGTAAGAAAATATAAATAACTCTTTCCTGAAACCTCTCATAAATTCTTTTTGCTTTTACCTGCTTAATATAAGTATTATCACAAATAATTGTCCATTTAACACCTCAAGTGACTAAATATCACCAGAAAATTCAAAAATAAGCAACTCTTTGTATTATTTTACAAATAATCTTGAAGATCAAGGAAAAAAAAAACATTGTTCAAAACCCTTTAGGGGAAATGAAATTTTAAAAATGCCACTGTTAATTACTAGGAAAGCACAATGATAGAACTTTTATAATACCTTTCACAATCTGAAGGATAAATTTTAAGGATGAAAGTTGTACCTCTCAGTGCACAAAACAGAAGACAACAAAGAGATCTGGGACATTTTATACCCAATTGGAAAAAGTAAAGTATCTCTTCCAGCTAAGAAATTAATACTATCCCTGTGACAGGTTAAAAAAAAAAATCATGGATCTGAGTAGACAAAATAACTTCCATAGATTCATTGCTCTAAGTTCCCTGAGCACTCCACTTCAATTAAATGAGATCAAGCTCCTTTAAGATCAAGATCAAACCCACCAGGAAAAGAGGATTCTCACGTGTCGATTCGCATATGTGGAATTACAGACACAAAGGAAAACAATACCACCTGGGAGAAAAATAAAAGTAACCTAAAGATATTAGTATGGATACTATCTTGGATTTTTTTTCAATATGAATACAAGAGGGAAATAAAGAAAGAAAGGCGTGGATGGATATAAAATCATGTATATTGTATAGGAATACTCTCAGGGGTGTCAAAACTTTAGAATGAGGTGAGGCTGATGCAGAAAGTTAAGAAAAAGAGAGTTTGTTTCTTTTGTTTTTTAAACAATATTGATGGAAAAGACATATCAAGGAAGGGATAGACTGCTTCTCAGTGAACATAAGGCTATATGTTAACTGGACACAGAGAGAAGGCAGATGTGCTCAAGTATTATTTCGTTTCTTCTTCTTTTTTTTTTTTTCTGAAATGACTTGACTTGAAAAGGATAGTACAAAAAAGAATAACAGGGTTGATACCTAAAATAAGATAGCATCTAGCTGCCTCTGATAAATTAATTGCCTGACTTAATTGGCCATATACTTGAATACATATAGAATTATGAATGTGATGGCTGAGCCACTGCCCATGATATTTCAAAAACCATAGAGAATAAGAGGGCTACCATATAATTACAGATAAAGAAATATGGTCTGGTGTTCAAAGAAAGGAAGAAAAGAGAGTTTGCAAAGTTTAAGTTGATGAATTTGACTTTGATTCCTAGGGAAGCTTTAAGATTGATGTTTTAAAAGGCATGATTAGTAATAATCTAAAAATGGGAGTTATGATCACCAGGAACTACATAACCAAAAAAATGATAGATTGATTTTTTTAAGTAAGGTTTCTAAATGCTAGATTGGGAGAATATAGAAGATTTAATTCACCTGCATGTTAGTAAAGCATTGATAAGATGTCTCATATCATTTTTATGAAATAGGTAGAGATATGAGACATAGACAATAGGGCAACTGGGTATATTCAGAGATATTCAAACAGCCAGACTGCTACTGACTAAATGTCATTTTTGCGAGAAGTATCCAATGGAGTACCCCAGGAATCTGTTCTTGGTCATACGCTATTTAACATTTTTTTCATTGACTCAGATAAAAGCAGAAATGACATGCTGGTTAAATTTGTAGAAAACACAAAGCTGGGATCAATAGCTAAAATACTGGATAACAGTCAGGATCCACAATTATTTTCACAGATCAGAACATTTACTAAAGGTAAAGCTGAAATTCCATCAGATTAAATATCAAATATTAGGATCATAGATTAAGTGTGAGATGGGATGGTGAAGAACAACCAATACAATCTTTTCTTTTTATTGATGAATAAGCAGCTATTTGGATTAAATGATTTACTTAGCGTCTCTGAGCTCTTCAGTTTCAAGCATGGAATTTGAATCTAGATCTTCCTGATTTCTCTGTCCTTCACTTCACTTTGCAATATTATATCTAAAATATTGCCCTTGTGTTAAAAATAAGGCAATTTCAGCATTTGTTTGAAAATAATCTATGGTTTTTCTTTTATTAAAGTTTTTTATTTACAGAACATATGAGTAATTTTTCAATGTTGACTTTTGCAAAATTTTCTATTCCAAATTTTTCCCTCCTTTCCCCCAACCCCTCCCCTAAATGGCAGGTAGGATAATACATTTTAAATATGTTAAAATATTTGACGAATCCAATATATGTATATATATATACAATTAGCTTATAGCACAAGAAAAATCCTATCTAGAAAGAGAAAAAAAAACCTAAGAAGGAAAACAAAATGCAAGCAAACATCAATAGAAAGCATTAAAATGCTATGTTCTGGTCCACACTCAGTTCCCACAAGCTTCTCTCTGGGTGTATATGGCTTTCTTCATCACAGAAAAATAGGAACTTGTTTGAATCACCTCATTGTTGAAGAGAACCATATGCATCAGAATTGATCATGCTATAGTCTTTTTTTAATTTTTAATTTATTTTTTAATTTTTTTTATTTCTTTTTCTTTCTTTATTAAAGCTTTTTATTTGGAAAACATATGTATGGGTAATTCTTCAACACTGACCCTTACAAAGCTTTCTACTACAAATTTTTTTCCCCTCTAGTCCACACCTCTTCCCTAGGTGGCAGGAAGTCCACTACACGTTAATTAGATCATCCTATAGTCTTGTTGCCATGTATAATGATCTCCCCTTCTGCTTATTTCTGTTAGCACCAGTTCATGTAGATCTCCCCAGGCCTCTCTGATATCATCCTGTTGGTCATTTCTTACAGAACAATAAAATTCTATAACCTTCATATACCATAATTTAGTCAGCCATTCTCCAACTGATGGGCATCCACTCGGTTTCCAGTTTCTAGGCACTATAAAAAGGGCTGCCACAAACATTTTTGC
>JAJPUD010026479.1:0-16462 GCA_023553655.1 Myrmecobius fasciatus
CATTCTTTTTCCATTTTTTCTATTTTATTTTGCAGTGATCTCACTTCATTTCCCCATGTTTCTTCTAACTCTCTTTTAAGATTTTTTATGCAATCTTCAAAGAAAGCCTTGTGACATGGAGACCAATTTATGTCTCTCTTTGGGGCTTTTTCTGGAGTTGCTTTACCTTTAGGGGCCTCAGGATTTGAGGTCTGTTCTTCCCTCTCTCCATAAAAGTTGTCTATGGTGAGAGCTCTTTTTGGTTTTTTATTCATTTTTTTAAAGGTGTGAAGTCTGTTTAGGGCAAAGGTGGGACAGCTGCTTTAATTTGCCCTGGGGCAGTTCTGCTGATTGAGTTATTTCAGGAACTGAGCAGTTCTGCTGATTGAATTATTTCAGGTACTGGGCAGCTCTGCTGATTGAATTATTTCTGGTGCTGATCAGTCCTGTTGTTTGATTGATTGCTTTAAGGTGCTGTGTAATGGCAGCTAGGTCCGATGCTCATCAGGGGTTCAGTGATTCACAATCTATTCCCCTCAAAAGGCAGACCCTCCAAACCACCTGCCCACAATCAGGACAAATTGTTCCAAGAGGCTCGCAGAAGACTCCCAGGTGTGTGAAAAGCACAATGCTCCCACTCCTGTTCTGACTCCTGTTCCAGCTCCCTGCTCCAGCTCCCTGCCCCGGTCTCCCTGCGCTGCAGTCTGGGTTCAGTAGGCCACCCCCCTGCCCAATTAAAACAGACCTGTTTTGAGGTTCTTCCAGAGTATCTTCTTCTAGAATTGTGTTGTCTCCCAGATATTGTGGATTTTTTTGCTTCAAAATCAGTCTAGAGGCTTCATATGTTGTTGGTTTGAGGGGAGGTTAGAGGAGGTTACAGAGACTCCTGTCTGATCTCCCCCACCATGGCTCCACCCCCGGAAGGAAAAATCATCTCATCTTTTCTTATCTCATCTTTTCTCATCCCTATCCAGCTGTTCCAAGTTGCTTCCAATAAGTTACCTTGTATTTTTTGAATTTTTCAAGCAATCCACATTTTCTGTTCAGAATGTTTTTAAAACTATCTGCTGCAAAAGTCTTAGCATTTTAGGTCATTGTCATTTTGACAACAATGTTATTTATGCCTTTGTGTTTATCTAGGTCTTTGATAAAATATTTTACATAACTGAAAAAAGGATCATTTTATTTTTCTATGAAACTATTTTTTACATCTGCATACTTTTTCATACTTAATTATATGTTGGCTTTGGTACTTCAAACACTTTCAAATCCACATAATTTTATGGTAATCTAAACTACATCTATCCAACTTTTCCACAAACACAAATTGAGAGACTCAGATCAGGTGCCACTTCCAGAAAGAAATTTTGCTTGATCAGTTTGTTGTTTTTTACTCTCCATATAACATAATACTACATAATATAATCTCTATTTCCTTATATTTCCCCCTTCTTTTACTGACCTCTCTATAATCATTTCTCATCTCAGAATATATATTATTTGAGGGAGAGTACAGTGCTCCTGTGTTTTATCTTCATATCCTCATTACCTAGCACAGTGCCTGGCACATAATAGTTAATTGTTAGATTTTTTATGATTTAGTTAATTTCTGGTCAGACTTGTGCTAAATTGTCTGACGTTTCCCTCCTTTTCGATCATAAGTGGACCATAAATATTTTAAGGACTGACATGGAAAATGGGCTAGATTCCCTCTGCTTTGTTTTAGAGAGTAAAAATGAGAAGAACCAGTGTTTTAGAGTTCATGCAAGGGGGGAAACAATAAGAAGATTTATTAACAAGTAGAGTTATTCACAAGCAGAATGGACTACAGTACATTCTTCTTCAGTAGAAATCTTAAGCAATGGATAAACTGATTCTTGGACATTGTTAAAATTTTCCCCATCAGATACAGTTTGAAGGTCTAAGTTTTCTTTTAATTCTGAAATTCCTTGTTTTACCATCATCAGGATTTTTAGTTCGATTTGGTACATTTTTGTTGGATTGTTCAGTTACGACTGAGTCTCCCTTCCTCAAGACTACCTCAGTCATTGAGAAGGAAATCAATATGATAACAATTATACATGCGAAGTCATGAAAAATATATTTCTATTTTAATTATTCAAATAACACTTTCATGTATTGGCTATTTGAGAGTTTAGGGCCAGTTTATTTTAAAACACTGCAGGCAGAACAGACTGGTCTTTCATAGGCCACTGAATGTCCCCAAACCTATTTTCTCTTCTATAGAATGAAGATGATAATAAGCTTTTTGCCCCCCTTAGGGTAATAAAGACAATGCTTCATAAAACTGAAAATATTATGAAATTTGTTATTGGCACTGCTTCTATTGTATCAGTGTCATTACCTTCTTTTAAAGAAATCTTATGGTTACTCCCACTCCAATCCCACACACTTAAAATACATTTAAAATACATTTAAAAAACATTTAATACCTTTAATACATTTAATACATATAATACATTTAATAATTTAAAACATTTAATACATTTAAAATACATTTTAAAAACAATTGTAAATTAATACCTTGAAATAATTGGATAATGTCTTTATAGGCAGGACTATTTTCAGCAGCAAAGATAAAGGGATAAAAAAAATCAGTATAATTTTTCAATTTTTGCCACTGAGCAACCATAAAATAGTGTCCCAAGGCAGATTGTAGAGTAAAAGTAGCAAGGAGATGGAGTGAAACTATCTTTTAGCCCAGAAAACTAGGAAAATCTGGAGGAGGTATCTCATTTGAGTAAAAGATGGAGGAGATGGCGTGCCACAGTCCAGGACAGAAAGCTTCCCAGCATGCCAATAGCAAGTTTCATTTCAGCAAACTAGCAGGAAATCTTGAACCTCAGTTTGGTGGAGTGTGAGAACAACATGAGGATGCCCCATATGCTTTATCATGGCCAGGGGAACATAGTGACCTTAACTTCAGGAAATACTACTGCTTTGGTGTGGCCTGGGCAAACAGGAATCCTCCAGTTGCCAGACCTCCCTGTGTTTCAGCACAGCCACAAACAAACACGTAGAAATCAACCATATTACTGCCTAGGCAAGTAGGCAGCCATCAGTATGAATCCTGACAGGCTACAGTGTAGTCCCTGGCAAACGAGGAGCTTCCAGTGGCCAGATAGCGACCCTACATCCAGAAACTCAGAAACACCCCACTTGTCCTCAACCCATACCAGATAACAGCACAAGGACACCTGTTTCATATCAGGTTAAGCTGCCATATCCCAATGTCCTTAAGAAGCACCATCCACTCCTTATCTACCCCCTTAGTCCAGTATCAGACATAGGAATTTCCCATGATCCTCAGGGCAATTTCAATGAAGTACCAGGTAAATAGTAAGGGTCTGCAACTATTGGTAAAAAACAAAACAAAACAAAACAAAACAAACAAACAAACAAAAAAAAAAACCCTTAAAAGCTTTCTCATTCCACCCTGGGAGCAGGGTTTAAAAAATTTAAAAAAATTAAATTTAAAAATTTTATTTAATTTAAAAAATTTAAATTTAAATTTTAAATTTAAAAAAAAGAAAGAGTACAAATAGGAAGAAGAATAAGGTGGAGGGAAATACACTAATTTTGACTGTGAATGTGAAAAATAGAACAATGAAGAATATTCTATCTGTCATATATATGAGGAGGGAAAGAATTCATGATCAAAGAAATAGAGAACATTACAAATGCAAACCACATAATTTTAATTATGTTAATTAAAATATTTTTGTACAACCAAAACCAGTGCAATAAAAAGTAAAATGAAAACAGATACCTGGGAAACAATCTTTATAGAAATTGTCTCTGTTAAAGGCCTCATTTCTGAAATATGTAGAGGCAACTAGATGGTGCAGTGGATAGAGCACCAGCCCTGAAGTCAAGAGGACCTGAGTTCAAATCTGACCTCAAACACTTTACACTTTTTAGCTGTGTGATCCTGGGCAAATCACTTAACCTCAGTTGTCTCAGCAAAAATAAATAAATAAATAAATGAAATGAATTATGTAAAGAACTGAGTCAAATTTATAAGAATGTAAACCATTCTGCAATTGATAAATGGTCAATTGATAGGGACAGACAATTTTCAGATGAAAAATCAAAGATATATATACATAGATAGACATATACACATATACATATATACATATATATGTATATAAAGGAGTATGCTATCCACTTTTGATTAGAGGAATGCAAATTAAAACATCTATGAATACTACTTTATACCTATCAGATTGGCTAATATGACAAAAATAGCAAATGATAAAGTTGGAGAGGATGTGGGAAAACTGAGGCACTAATGCATTGCTGATGGAGTTGTATACTGATTCATTCATTCTGAAATTAAAGCCAAAGGGCAAACAAACTTTGCATACTCTTTGCTCCAATCATAGTACTACTGTGCTTGTATCCCAAACAAATTATAAAAAAGGGAAAAGGACCTAGATGTGTAAATATATTTATAGCAGTCCTTTTGGTGGGGAAAAATATTGAAATTGAGGGTATGCCATCAATTCGGTAATGTTTCTGAACAACCTGGAATATATTAATGTAATGAAATTATATTGTTTGGAAAGAAATGACAAACAGGCAGATTGCAGAAAAATCTGTGAAGACTTTGATGAACTTATACAAAGTGAAATGAGCAGATCCAGAAAACTATTGTAGACAGTATCAGCAACATTGAGTGATGGTCACCTATGAATGACTTAGCTCTTCTAAGCAATGAACAGATCCATGATAAATACAAAGGATTCATAAAGTAAAATGCTAACAATTTAATGGACACTGATTGCAGATTGAGGCATGTTTTTTTTTTCCTACTTAGTTTATTCTTTCTTGTTTTTTTTTTGTTTTGATCTGCTTCTTCTTTTACAACAGTAATTAATATATAAATGTTTTACATGTTAGCACATGTATAAATTATATGAAATTGCCTACTACCTTTGTAAGAGAGGAGGGGAAGGAGGGAGAGAGAAAAATTCATAACTCATAATTTTGTAAATATGAATGCTAAAAATGTACTTTACATGTACTGGGGAAAAGCATAAAATCCTATTAAACTCTTGATATGTGGAGAATGATTTTATGCTTTAATAATTTCCAGGTAATATCTTCTATGTGTATCTATTTCTGTGCCTGCTTGTGTGTGTGTGTGTGTGTGTATGAATGAGAGAGAAAAAAAGACAGAAACAAAGACAGAAATAAATAGAGGGAGCCTGATGTTAATTTCAAGTCTTTTAATTTTGGTATTTTAGCTATACTTTTATATTCTTAGTGAACAGAGTAGGAGCAATGCAAACTGGAAAATAAAGCTTTATTCTAGCATATTAGGAAAGATACTCCACTTTAGCTTTTCATATCAATCACATCTTTTTTTAATTAATACTTTTTATTTGCAAAACATATGTATGGGTAATTCCTAAACATTAAACCATACAAAGCTTTCTGTTACAAATTTTTCCCCCCAACTCCCCACCTCTCCCCTAGATGGCAGGATATCCACTGCATGATAATTATGTTAGAATACTTAAGAAATCAAATATATGTATAGTTATTGCCACACATCATTTTTTTTGCAGGAGAAATTGTATCTACAAGAAAGAGTAATCCAATAAAGGAAATACAATGCAAGCAAACCTCAATAGAGAACATAAAAATGTTATGTTGTGGTCCACATTTCACATCCCTCTCTCTGGGTGTATATGGCTCTCTTCACCGAACAATTGGAACTGGTTTGAATCATTTCATTGTTGAAGAGAGTCATGTCCATTAGAACTGATCCTCATATAGTATTGTTGTTGCCGTGAATAATGATCTCCTGGTTCTGCTCACTTCACTGAGCATCAGTTCATGCAAGTCTCTCCAGGCCTCTCTGAAATCGTCCTGCTGGTCATTTCTTACAGAACAATAATATTCCATAATATTCATATATCATAATTTATTCAGCCATTCTCCAACTGAAGGGCATCTATTCAGTTTCCAGTTTCTAGCCACTACAAAAAGGGCTGTCACAAACATTCTTGCACATGTGGGGCCCTTTCCTTCCTTTATGATTTCTTTGGGATATAAGCCCAATAGAAATGCTGCTGGGTCAAAGGGTATGCACAGTTTGATAACTTTTTGAGCATAGCTCCAAATTGCTCTCCAGAATGGTTGGATCCGTTCACAGTTCCACCAACAATGCATCATTGTCCTAGTCTTCCCACATCCCCACCAACACTTGTTGTTATCCTTTTCTGTCATTTTAGCCAATCTGACAGGTGTGTAGTGGTACCTCAGAGTTGTTTTAATTTGCATTTCTTTGATCAATAGTGTCAATCACATCTTCTTGCCAATAGTATGCTTGCTGCCCAGGGAGAACATGCCATTACCCACTGGTAGAGAAGTATTCATTTAATTTAGTGACTGTACCCTGTTGATTTTGATGTGTGATGGGGGAGAAATTTGAAAGAAACTCCTATTGACAAATGAGAAATACTCAGTAAGGGGGGGCTCTTCTTTGATCTCACTCCTCTCTGCCCCCATAACCTGGAAAGAAATGATCCCACTTGTATTTCTGGAATATTTATATTGAAAACTTTGGCAGACTACAGAAAGAATGAATGTAAATCATCGTCTGATCATTGCAGCATAGTAAAACAGAGTGCTAAAATTGGATTTAGGTGATGTGGGCATGGTTCTTGGCTCTCTCATTTACCATGTCACTTTGAGCAAGTCACTTCATCTCCATGGGGCTTGGTTTCTTTATTTATAAAATGTGAGAATTGAACTCCATGAATCTAAAGTCCTTCCAGGACTAAGTCCATGTGTGATTGCTTTCTTTTATTTTTTTTAGTAATTTCAGAATTCAGCCAGCCAGCTAGTATTTTTTTTACATAATTTTATTTATTTTAAACATTCATTTAAAATTTTAGAGGGGTTCTGAATTTTCTTCCTTCTTTTAGTCTCTCCCTCAATTGTTGAGAAGTTACATAATATGGTAAAAATTACATGTCTGAACTCATGCAAAGCATATTTCTATATCAAGCATTCAACTAGAATATTTATGTACCTACTATGCTCTGAAGGCTAGAGTCAGTTTATTTTTAAAGCACATTTTTTATTCTCAATAATAAGCAGACCAGGTGTCCCTGAGAATGTTACTGAATCTTTCCAGCCTACTTTGCCTGTAAAATGGAGATTATAATAGGTGCCTTGTTTATCTTGAAGTGGTAAAGACAGTGCTTAATAAAACTTAAAATGTTATAGAATGTGTTGTTACTGAAGCTGCTATTATTATTATCAGTGCCATTACCTCCCTTTAGGAAAACTTTCTGGCCATTCCTTGATCCAAGCCTATACACCTAAAATAGTATCCATTTAAAACAATTAAATATAGGTATCTTGAAATAATTAACTAATTTCTTGATAGGGGAAGAGGAAGGAAACATTATAATCAGCTTACACACTGTGATTATACCATATATCAAATCTTTCATTTATGAATATTTCCCATGAAGTATGTGCAATCATGGTTTTTATTCCTCTGTAGGAGCTGGGAAGTAACAGCCCTCCACAAAGAAACTGGAAGGGGATTGCTATTGCCCTGCTGGTGATTCTTGTTGTGTGCTCACTCATTACTATGTCAGTCATCCTATTAACTCCAGGTAATCTCTTTTTATTTCTCTCTCACTGATCTTTTTGAATGTTGGCAATTTATATTTAAAATTAAAATGACTACATCAGGGAAACCATAAATAAATAAATAAATGTTATCCATTGGTCTAGAAATTGAATTGAGGGAGACATTAGAAAAATAATGCAATAGATTACATTGTTGAAATAACTTAAAAACATCTTACATATGCTCTAATTATAAACTTCAAATGGAATTGGTCCCCTCTATTCTTTTTGTTTATGTGAGGTAATGGCAAATTTTAGTAGGAAGATCTATTAGTTTAAAATTACAGGTTATAATTCAGTCATTTTCCGTCATATCTGATTCTTTGTGATTACATTTGGAATTTTTTTTTTCTTTTTCTGGTTTTTTTTTTTTTTTTTTGCAGAGATAGTGAAGTGGTTGGCCTTTTCCTTCTCTAGCTCATTTTACAGATAAGGAAAATAAAACAAATAGGGTTAAGTGGTTTGCCCAGGATTACTTAGCTTGTAAGTGTCTGAGGCCAGTTTTGAACTCAGGAAGATATCTTCCTAATTTCAGGCCTGTCATTCTAACCACTGGGCACCTAACTGCCCTGAAGTCAGAGGATGTGTGTTCAAATCACATTTCTACCATTTTCTGTCCATATGATCTAAAGAGAACCTAGGAGCATTAGAATTTTTAGTGTTACTATTATCTGATAAAATACTAATGTCATAAGTGTAGTATTCAAGTTATTCCACATTCTTACTCAACTCTTATATTCTAGCCTTATTTCTATGGCTCCCCTTATTTCACCATTCCAAAACTACTATGTTCTGGGATAGGTGCCATTAAAGAGAAAAGTTCAGTGAATTAAATAGTTCCTTCTTGCCAAGAGATTCTATTCTTACAAGAGAGAAAATGACATACATAATACATTAAAATATAATATATATGTGTGCATACACATATATGTATGTATATAGATAGAATAACATATGAATGACTACAAAGTAGTTAAATACAAAGTAATTTCTTAAGAATGATACTAGTGATTAATGAATATAGAAAGATTTCATATAGCAAATGCTCTGTTGAGTGAGGAGAGGAATTATATGAAGTAGAGATCACAAGGGACTGTATTTTAGGCTTGAAAGACCGCAAATACAAAAAGGGAGATAAGACGTTGTGAGTGATAAGTAGGACATTTTATAGTAATACGGAGTGTAAGAGGAGAAGTAATATATATGAGTTTGGAAAAAAAAAGACAAGACTAGGTTGTAAAAGAACTTAAAAGTTAAGCAGAAAAGTATACATTTTATCTGTGAAGTAATAGAAAGCCAGTAGACATTGATGAATAATGAATGACATGGTCAGATCTGGACTTAACCATATGGAACAGGGTATAGGATAGATGAAAAGTGGGGAGAGACAAGATAAGAGTCCAGTCAGGAGAAGATATGCAATACTCTTAAAGAATAGAAATGAAGATCTGAATGAAAGTTCCTATTTTTCTCCTGTCCTCTCCCTCACTCGCCCATCCCTAAATGAAGCATTCTTCCCACATCTTTCTCCTCTCACTCCCTTCCTTTTCCCTCCCCTCCTCTTTTCTGTCTCTCTTTCTCTTAACTTTTCCCTCTTCTTTCCTCTCTCCTATACCTTCCTCCCCCATACCTGTGAGGAGAACAGCAGTGGTTGATGGGAGATGAAGGTAAGGTCCTCTGTGGGATTAAAGAGGGGTCTAGCATGGAGCCATAGCTCTCATTGTCACTGCAATAACAGCTGCCATGACCCAAAAGCAGATGAGCAGCTGGCTGTAAATCCTGATGCTGGAGCTCAAATCCCTGCAGGAGGACCCAATGGAAGACTTCCAGAGCACCCTGGTATATGAATCTGACCTTTACTTATGGAAGGTGGCCATATTCAGACCTCTCAATAAATATTTCTATGATTGTCTCTTGTTGGATAGATCTATTTGCCCCCCCTTTTTTATTAAAACTTTTTATTTATAAAATATGCATGGATAATTTTTCAACATTGACCCTTGCAAAACCATGTGTTCCAAATTTCCCCCTTTTTCCTCCCTATTCCCTACCCTAGATGGCACATAATCTGATACAGGTTAAATATGGTAAAATATATGTTAAATCCAATATATGTATACATATTTATACAGTTATCTTGTGGGACAAGAAAAATTGGATCAAGAAGGAAAAACAGAACTGTTGCCCCATTTTTAATAAACCTTTCACTGGACAAACAAAAACAACCCCAGAAAATCCTTTTAAAAATAAGGAAACTTTCAATGATTCTAGCTATTTCATTTATGTCATTAGTCTTCACATTGCATTTAACCTTGTGGTGGTTAATTTTGTTTTTTCTTTTTTAAAAGTGTATGTGCTGAGCTTGAGGAAATGTGTTACTGAAAAGGCACTACTATTCAGCCTCACTGAAACAATCTTAATATTGAGATCTTAGCTATACTGGAGTACAGAGGAAACTGAAATTTAAAAATAAATGACTTTAATCTAATGCTGAATAAATATTCACATTTTACATTAAAATACTTCTAGCAAAGATTTGCTTACATAAAAATGCTTTAGAAAAAAAAGTGAATTCAGCAATTCTGATCTCATAAAACTATTATTTTTAGAACCATTCAGAATGAGTAGACATAAACAAATCCTTTTCTCTAGTCTAAACAACATAAGAGAAATAGGACCTGAAATATTTTGCAGAATAATCTCCCAATCAATTTTGCTTAATTCAACAAAATTCCTATTTATTGCAAATTTTATTTCTCTGAACCCAAATAAGTTTTTATGTTCATTGAAAAAACATTAGCTAGTTGTGAAATTTCACAAATAATTGTGTACAGTTTTTTAAATGGGAAATTAGAAGCTCCCATTTATTTATTTTATTTTGTTAAAAAATTGTTAAACATTTTTGAAATGTCATGGATTCCTAAATATTAATTTCTAAATAGCAGAAAACCTGACACATTTTAGTATTTTAAAACATAATTTCATTCATATTCATGCAAGAACATGCAGTATACTTCAGAAGTGATAAGTATAATTGGAAGTATCACTGACAATGATTTTCAGACCTTGGATTCTTCAGGCAATGGAGATATACCTAAGAAATGATGTTTAGGAAAAGTTTGACATTTTGGAATGTTTTGAGTTGATAATACCATTTGTTCAAAGCTCACATTCCCCATAAAGATTAAGGAAACTTAAATGTCTTACTGATAAGAATCAATTTCCATTTATTCAAAGGAAATGAGAAACTTTATCCTTACAAAGTAAAGTATCTTTCTATGCTATCTATCCCCTGCCTACTCCAATCCCAAATGACTTTTTCCCTCCCATTTGTAGGAAACAAAAAAAAAAAAAAAGTATGACAAACTCCACCTGAATATATGAAACAAAGATAGTGAAGACTACATGGGAAAATAATCAGGAATAACTGCTTCTTCCTCCTGCTTTCAAAGTACAAATGAAAAGAAAAGAAAACAAAACAAAACAAAACAAAACAAACAAACAAACAAAAAACCCACTATCACTGCCACTGGACATGGGTATTCAAAATATTTTCTAATGACAACTACTCTGACTATAATCTCCACTTGTTGAAATATCTCACAGCCTTCAAAGCCCAAGTCAGGTACTATGTTCATTCTGCTGCCCATATTTCCCAAGCAAAAAGGGAATTCTCGATCTTCAAATTTTAAAGAATTGTTGAGACGTCTTCTCTACTTACTGTATTCTGCCATTAATTTTGTTTATTAATTTATATGCTTTGCCTTTCAATATCCCTCTTCAGTCATATGTTTTATCATAGTAAGATTTATATTTTATTGGATTTCTTTATTCACAAAACAGAGTATGATCAATACATTGTACAAATTAATGCTTAATATTTGTTTAATAGAGATGAATATGAAGGCTACATTCAATAGTGGATAGATTTCTGCATTTGGAATCAAGATCTTTCATTAAATCTTATCATTATTTGTTAGCTTTATGAATCAGGGAAAGTTACATTAAGATTCTGTCTTCAGTTTCCTTATTTGTAAAACAAGGTTATGGATTCTGTGACAAATAAAGACTGTGATCCTATGAATGAATAAACTAGGATAAAAATCTAGTTTATTTGATATCTTCTTAACAAAATGCATATAATGATGACACTGAAGCCCAGATTCTCAAGTTCCTTGTAGGTCCACAAAGAATATCAAATAATACTCAGGATAATTTAATAATGTTTTTTACTTACAGCTGAATTCTTATTGAATATATATGAAATTATGAAACTTGATCTAAATATATTTAATTATTAATCTCAATTTGTAATTCTTCTTAGTCTCTGTATTTTTAGTTGCATGAGAAATCCTAAAACAAATGAAGGAATTTTGAAAAACTGGTGCTTGATTTCTGAAATTTGTTTTAATTAAATAATTTATTAATTAGTAGCTTAAGAAATTTTACATTTCATATTATTCTTAAAACAGTGGATGATAGTGGTGGAATAGGTTAGGTTCACAGGACAAAGTAGTAATTTACTACAGTAATCTAGTGTTTGACAAACACAACAACCCCAGTTTTGGAATAGGAATTCACTATTTGACAAAAAGTGCTGGAAAAGTTGGAAATTAGTACAGCAGAAACTAGGCAACCCCTAATCAACACCTAACACCATATACCAAGACAACGTTGAAATGGGTTCATTATTTAGACACAAAGAGTGATATTATAAGCAAATTAGAAGAAGAAAGAATAGTTCATTTTTCATATCTGTGGACAAAGAAGGAATTTATGGCCAAAGAGTACTTTACTGAATACAAAATAACATAATTTTGATGATATTAAGTTTAAAAAGTTTTTCTATAAAAAAAACATTGGAAACAAGATTAGAAGGGAAGGAATAAACTAGGGAAAAATCTTTTTTATTCAAGGGTTCTGAAAAAAGCCTCATTTCCAAAATGTGTAGAGAATTGACTCAAATTTATAAGAATGCAAGTCATTCTCCAATTGATAAACAGTCAAAGGATATGAACAGACAATTTTCAGATGAAATTAAAACCTTTCTATTCATATGAAAATTTGCTCTAAATCACTATTGATCAGAGAAACGCAAATTAAAACAACATTGAGGTATAATTACACAACTCTCAGATTGGCTGAGATGACAGGAATAGATAATGATTGCAGGGGGTGTGGGAAAAATTGAGACACTGATACATGTTGGTGGAATTGTGAACTGATTCAACCATTCTGGATAGCAATGTGGATATATACCAAAAGGGTGATTAAATTGTGCATTTCCTTTGATCCAGCAATGTTTTTACTGGGCTTGTATCACAGAGAGATTATATGCATGAAAATGTGGCAGTTCTTTCTGTAGTGACAAGAAACTGGAAAATGAATGGATGCCCATCAGTTGGAAAATGGCTGAATAAGTTATGGTACATGAATGTTATGGAATATTATTGTTCTATAAGAAATGATCAGCAGAATGATTTCAGAGAGACCTGGAGAAAATTACATGACTTGATGCTAAGTGAAATGTGCAGTACCAGATCATTGTATCCAGTAACAACAAGATTGTATGATGATCAATTCTTATGGACTTAGCTTTCTTCAACAATGAGATGATTCAGGCCAGTTCCAATAGTCTTGTGATGAAGAGAGCCATCTGAAACCAGAGAAAAAAGTATAGGAACTGAATGTAGAATACAACATAACATTTTCACTCTCCTCTGTGTTGTTTTCTTGCATTTTATTTTCTTTTTGATCTGATTTTTCTTGTGCAGCATGATATTTGTGGAGATATATATAAAAGAATTGTGCATGTTTGACATAGATTTGATTACTTGAAATCTATGGAAGGTGGGGAATGGGGGCAAATTTAGAAGACAAGATTTTGTAATGGTGAATGTTGAAAATTATCCATGTATGTATTTTGAAAATAAAATGCTAATTAAAAGTGAATGAAGTATATTATCTTCTTAAAAATTCTGGGAATCTTGTCATTCCCTTTCACATCTGAATGTTTTCCATATGCTTTGTCCTATGTCTGTATTTGTCTACCCTTGTCTGATTGTGAGTGATTGTATGGTCTATAGAGAATAAAGCATGAGTATAAAAAGATCTACTTCCTGCCTGATCTTTTCTTTAGCCAAGTCTATATGGAATACTGATTAATATTGTAAACATATTGCAATAGACTTTTTTGCATTACTATTAAAGCTTTTTAATTAAAGAACATTAGTATTACTTCAACATTGATCTTTGCAAAACTTTATGTTCTAAATTTTCCCTCCCACCCACCCCCTACCTTAATACATGTTAAATATGCTAAAAGATATGATAAATCCAAAATATGTATGTATTTCTGTAAAGTTATCTTGCAGCACAAGAAAACTAATATCTAGAAAGAGAAAAATGAACCTAAGAAGGAAAACAAACATCAAGAGGAAGCATTGAAATGATATGTTGCATTCCACACTCAATTCCCACAGGCCTCTTTCAGGTTGTATCACTGAACAATAGGAACTTGTTTGAATCACCTCATTGTTGAAGAGAACTATGTCCATCAGAATTGATAATTGTATAGTCTTGTTATTGCCTGGTTCTGCTCATATCACTTAGTATCAGTTCATGTAGGTCTCTCCAGGCCTCTCTGAAATCATTTTGTTGGTCATTTCTTACACATCAAAAATATTTCATAACATTCATATACCATAATTTATTCAGCCATTCTTTAATTAATGGGCATCCATTCAGTTTCCAGTTTCTTGCCACTACGAAAAGGACTGCCGCAAACATTTTTGCACATGTGGGGCCCTTTTCCTCCTTTAAGTTCTCTTTGAGATATAGGCCCAGTAGAAACACTGCTGGATCAATGGGTATGCATAGTTTGATAACTTTTTGAGCATAGTTCCAAATTGCTCTCCAGAATGGTTGGATCCATTCACAATTACACCAAAAATGTATCAATGTCCCAATTTTCCCACATTCCCTCCAACATTCGCCATTATATTTTCCTGTCATCTTAGCCAATCTGACAGGTGTGTAGTGGTATCTCAGAGTTGTCTTAATTTGCATTTCTCTGTTCAATAGTGATTTGGAGCACCTTTTCATATGACTAGAAATAGTTTCAATTTCTTCATCTGAAAACTGTCTATTCATCTTCTTTGACCATTTATCAAATGGAGAATGGCTTGAATCCTTATAAATTTGAGTCAATTCTATGTATGTTTTAGAAATGAGGACTTTATCAGAACCTTTGAATGTAAAAATGTTTTGCCACTTTATAGCTTCCCTTATAAACTTGTCTGCATTTGTTTTGTTTGCACAAATATTTTATACTTTAGATAATCAAAATAATCAATTTTGTGATTAATAATGATCTCCAGTTCTTTTTTGGTCACAAATTCCTTCGACTTCCAAAGATCTGAGAGGTAAACCATCCTATGTTCTTCTAATTTGTTTATAGTATCATTCTTTATATCTAGAACATAAACCCATGTCAACCTTATCTTGGTATACAGTACTAGATGTGTGTCAGTACCTAGGTTTTGCCATAATAGATTCCAATTTTCCCACCAGTTTTTATCAAATATTGAATTCTTATCCCAAACTGGGTCTATATGGTCTTCTTCAGTGAACAATTGGAAGTGGTTTGAAACATTTCATTGTTGAAGAGAGCCATGTCCATCAAAATTGATCATCATATAGTATTGTTGTTGCCATATATAATGATCTCCTAGTTCTGCTCATTTCACTCAGCATCAGTTCATGTAAGTCTCTCCAGGCCTCTCTGAAATCGTCCTGCTGGTCGTTTCTTACAGAACAATAATATTCCATAATAATCATATACCATAATTTGTTCAGCCATTCTCCAATTGAAGGGAATCTATTTAATTTCCTATTCAAGTTTCTAGCCACTACAAAAAGGGCTACCACAAACATTCTTGCACATGCGGGGCCCTTTCCTTCCTTTATGATTTCTTTGGGATATAAGCCCAATAGAAATGCTGCTGGGTCAAATGGTATGCAAAGTTTGATAACTTTTTGAGCATAGCTCCAAATTGTTCTCCAGAATGGCTGTATCCATTCACAGCTCCACCAACAATGCATCAGTGTCCCAGCCTTCCCACATCCCCTCCAACATTCATCATTAAGTTTTCCTGTCATTTTAGCTAATCTGACAGGTGTGTAGTGGTACTCAGGGTTGTCTTGATTTGCATTTCTCTAATCAATAGTGATTTGGAGCACCCTTTCATATGACTACAAATAGTTTTAATTTCATCCTCTGAAAATTGTCTATTCGTATCCTTTGACCATTTATCTAATGGAGAATAGCTTGAATTTTTATAAATATGAGACAATTCTCTATATATTTTAGAGATGAGACCTTTATCAGAACCATTAAATGTAAAGATGATTTCCCAATTTGATGCTTCGCTCCTAATCTTGTCTGCATTTGTTTTGTTTGTACAGAAACTTTTTAACTTAATATAATCAAAATTATCCATCTGGTGTTCAATTAGGAGTTCCAGGTCTTCTTTGGACATAAATTTATTCCATCTCCACCGGTCTGAGAGATAAACTATATTACGTTCCTCTAACTTAGTTACAAAGTCCCTCTTTATATCTAGATCATGAACCCATTTAGATCTTATCTTGGTATGTGGTGTTAGGTATGAGTCAAGCCCTAATTTCTTCCACACTAGTTTCCAATTTTCCCAGCAGTTTTTGTCAAATAGTGAGTACTTATCCTAGAAGCTGGTATCTTTGGGTTTATCAAAGATTAAATTGCTATAGTTATTGCCTAGTT
>JAJPUD010026480.1:0-16462 GCA_023553655.1 Myrmecobius fasciatus
TTTTCCTAATATTGAACCAGCCCTGCATCCCTGGTATAAATCCAACTTGGTCATAGTGTATTATCCTGGGGATGACTTTCTGTAATCTCATTGCTAATATTTTATTTAAAATTTTTGCATCAATATTCATTAGGGAAATTGGTCTATAGTTTTCTTTCTCTGTTTCCACCCTACCTGGTTTAGCTATCGGCACCATATCGGTCTCATAGAAGGAATTTGGCAGTATACCTTATGTCCCTATTTTCTCAAATAGTTTGTATAGTATTGGAATTAATTGTTCTTTGAATGTTTAGTAGAATTCACAGGTAAATCCATCTGGCCCTGGAGATTTTTTCTTAGGGAGTTGCTTAATAACTTGTTCTATTTCTTTTTCTAATATGGGGCTATTTAAATAATTTATTTCCTCTTCTGTTAACCTGGTCAATCTATATTTTTGTAGATATTCCTCCATTTCATTTAGATTATCAAATTTACTGGCATAAAGTTGGGCAAAGTAACTCCTAATTATTGCTCTAATTTCCTCTTCATTGAAGGAAAGTTCTCCCTTATCATTCTTGAGACTAACAATTTGATTTTCTTCTTTCCTTTTTCTTATCAAATTAACTAAAGGCTTATCTATTTTTTTGGTTTTTTCATAGAACCAACTCAGTTTTATTTATTAACTCAATATTTTTCTTATTTTCAATTTTATTAATTTCTCCTTTTTAGAATTTCCAATTTGGTACTTAATTGAGGGTTTTTAATTTGTTCTTTTCCTAGTTTTTTTTAATAATAAGCCCAATTCATTGATCTTTTCTTTCTCTATTTTATGCAAGTAACCCTCAAGAGATATAAAATTGCCCCTTATAACCACTTTAGCCATATCCCACAAATTTTGGTATGTTGTCTCCTTATTGTCATTCTCCTGGATGAAATTATTGATTTTGTCTATGATTTGCTCTTTCACCCATTCATTCTTCAGGATTAGATTATTTAATTTCCAATTAACTTTTGGTTTATTTTCTCCTGGACTTATATTGCATGTGATTTTTATTGCATCATGATCTGAAAAGGATGCATTTACTATTTCTGCCTTTCTGCATTTGATTTTGAGGTTTTTATGCCCTAACACATGGTCAATTTTTGTATAGGTTCCATGGACTGCTGAGAAAAAAGTGAACTCCCTACTGTCTCCATTCAACTTTCTCCATAGATCTAACACATCTAACTTTTCTAACAATTGGTTTACCTCCAAGTTTCTTTCTTGTTTATTTTGTGGTTTGATTTATCTAATTCTGAGAGAGCAAGGTTGAGATCCCCCACTAGTATCGTTTGGCTGTCTATTTCTTCTTGCATCTCTCTTAATTTCTCCCCTAGGAATTTGGATGCTATTGCACTTGGTGTGTATATATTTAGTATTAATATTGCTACATTATCTATGGTACCCTTTAATAAAATATAGTTTCCTTCCTTATCTCTTTTGATTAGATCTATCTTGGCTTTTACTTGATCTGAGATAAGGATTGCTACCCCTGCTTTTTTTTGTTCACCTGAAGCATAATAGGTTTTGCTCCAGCCTTTTACCTTCATCCTATATGTGTCACTATGTTTTAGATGTGTTTCTTGTAGACAACATATTGTGGGATTCTGGTTTTTAATCCAGTCTGATATCCGCTTCTGCTTTATGGGAGAGTTCATCCCATTCACATTCACAGTTAGAATAACTAATTCTTTATTTCCTGACATCTTATTTACCCAAGTTATGTTTTCCCCTTTCCTTTCCCCTTTCTCCCTTCCCCCCTCCTCAGTACTTTGCTTTTGATGACCCCCTCTACCAAACAATCCACCACCCTTTAGATCCCCTCCCCCTTTTTTTAACTCCTTTCCCTGATTCTTCTTTTTTCCCTTCTAACAGTTTATCCCTTTCTTTATCCTCCTTTCCCTCCCACTTCCCTCTAGCAGCAGATAAGTTTCTCTGTGAAATCAAGTGTCTGATATACACTTTTAGAACCCAACCTGATGAGAGTAAGATTTACACAATGCTCATCTCCCTCCCCTCTTTCTCTCAATTATATTAGGTTTTCTTTGCCTCTTCAAGAGATTTTACCTTGTTTTTACCTCCTTTTTTACATCTTATTTTACCACTTTTTCCCTCTTGTCCCCAGTATGACACTCTTTCCCACTCTAGATTTCTTTTTCATATTATCAAAGTAATATCTAGTTAATTAAATCCCCAAACTTTAAGTATCCCCATAGTAGAAATAAAGTTCTCAAGAGTCCTTTTCTTTTTACCTTTTTATGCTTCTCTTGAGTTCTGTGTTTGGAGGTCAAATTTTTTGTTCAGATCTGGTCTTTTCATTAGAAATAGGTGAAATTCACCTATATCATTGAATGACCATCTTCTTCCCTGGAGGATAATGTTCATGCTAGCTGGATAGGTTATTCTTTGTTGTAATCCAAGTTCCTTTGCCTTTTGGAATATCTGGTTCCAGGCCCTTTGATCCTTCAATGTGGAGGCTGACAAATCATGTATGATTCTAATTATTGATCCTCGATATTTGAATTGTTTCTTTCTAGCAGCTTGTAATATCTTTTCCTTGGTGCGATAGTCCTGAAATTTAGCCACAATATTCCTTGGGGTTTTAATTTTGGGGTCTCTATCAGGAGGTGATCGATGAATTCTTTCAATGGTGATTTTGCCTTCTGATTCTACAATCTCAGGGCCGTTTTCTTTCAGGATTTCCTGGAAGATAGTGTTTAGATTCTTTTTTTTTTTTATCATGGCTATCAAGAAGTCCAATAATCCTTAGATTGTCTCTCCTAGATCTATTTTCCAAGTCAATTGTTTTTCCTAGGATATATTTCATATTTTCTTCTAATTTTTCATTTTTTTTGTTTTTGTTTGACTGATTCTTGAAGTCTTATTGAATCATTCACTTGCATTTGTTCAATTCTTATTTTTAAAGTGTTGTTTTCTTCAGTTACCTTTTTAAGCTCCTTTTGTAACTGGCCAATTGAATTTTTTTGTTCATCGCACTCTTTTTCCACTTCACTAATTTTATTTTTCAATAAATTGGTGTCTTTTTCAAATCTCTTTTGCAGGGCATCATATCCTTCTTGCACTGATTTCAATTTATTTTCCCATTTATCCTCCAGCTCTCTTATGAGGTTCTTTATGAAATCTTCCAGAAAGGCCTTTTGAAAAGGGGACCAGTGATGGTACTTAATAACTTCCTTTGGAGTTTTGTCTAAAGAAACCTCAGGATATGGGTTCATCCCTTCTTTACCTTGATAAAAGCTGTCTATGGTGAGAGCTCTCTTTTGCTTCTTCATTTTTTTTTTTTAGACAGCGTGGATGTCTTTTTAAGGCTCGGGAAAAAAAATCTTTGCTCTGGGGCAATTTGGTGAATTAACTTAAGGTGCTGGGCCGGTGGGGCTAGGACTAAATCGGTATTACTCCTTAAACCAGGCCAGTCTGCCAGAACACCTGTCCACAATCAGGGCAGAGTGTCCCAAGTGCCTCAGATAAACTCCAGGTTTGTTGAGTTTGGATTGTGGAGTTTCTGCCAGGATGACCTGAACTGAGTCCCACCCTCACTTCTGGCCTACACCCAAGTCCACTGTTTATCCTCTGTCTGAATTAGACAAACCTGATATGAAGTTCTTCAGAAAGCAGTGTCAAAATATTTCTGGATTTGTTGACTTGAAGATCAGTTCAGAGGCTTATTTTATTGTTGGTTTGAGAGAAGATCGAAGGAGGACGCAGAGAGTCACATTTTCACTCTGCCATCTTGGCTCCAGCCCCCGAAGAAATCCAAAATATGTATTTTTAAAAGGAAAAGCACCTATATGAACTGAAATTTTTCTAGCAGTTCTTGTCTCATGGCAAAGAATTGGAATTTAAGGAGATAACCCATCAATTGTGGAAAGGCTGGATAAATAGTGGTTTGTCATAATGGAATACCATTGTTCTATGAAAAAGAATGAGTAAGATTCTTTCAGAAAACTCTTACAAGTCCTCCATGAGGTCATGCAAAGGGAAATATACTATACTAAGTAATAGCAATGTTTTGAGGTTATCAACTGTGAATGACTTTGCCATTCTCAGCAATATAGTGATCCAAGACTATTCTGAAAGATTTATGATGCAAATGCCATCTCTCCATAGAGAAAGAACTTACTGGGTCTGAATACAGATTGAAACTTAACAAAAGACAGCTTAATTTTTTCTTGAGAGTTTTTTGGAGGCTGGGGAAATGGAGGGGAGATCTATGATTTTCTTTCACAACTTGATACTTATGGGAATGTGTTGCAAAACTTCATACATGCCTTCTTAATTGAGGTTGTAGGAAGGAGGAGGAGAGAGAATCTGGAACTTAAAATTTTAAAAATACATTTAAGCATCAAAACAATCTATGACTAGACTAATCTAGCATTTGATAAACCCCCAAATTCCAGCTTGGAAACGAACTCACTATTTCACAAAAATTGCCAGGAAAACTGGAAAATATGTCAAATACTTGTCATAGATCTACATTTCACATTCCATAAGAAAATAAAGTCAGAATGGGTACATAATTTGGGCATAAAGGGTAAAGCCATAAGCAAATTAGAACAATTTCCCTATCAGATCTTTGGAGAAAGGAAGAATTTATAACCAAAGAAGAACCAAAGAACTTTATGAAAGGCAAAACTCTAGTTACATTAAATTAAAAAGGGTTTGCACAAACAAAACCAAGCTGAGAAAAATCTTTACAGTCAGTGTTTCTGATAAAGATCTAATTTATAAAATATATAAAGAACTGTGTCAAATTTATAATAGTATAAGCCATTCCCTAATTGATTCATGTCTAAAAGATATCAACAGACAATTTTTAGATGATGAAATCCTAAAGCCATCTGTAGTCATATGAAAAAAATGTTTTAATTCGCTATTGTTTAGAGATAATTCAGGAAAACTGGGACACCAAGGCATTGCTCATAGAGCTGTGAAATGATCTGATGATTATGGCTGCAATTTGGAATTATGCCCAAAGGGCTATAACACTATGCATATCCTTTGATCCACCAGTACCTCTGCTGGGTATTTATCCCAAGAAAATCATAAAGGAGGGAAAAGGACTCACATGTACAAAAATGTTTATAGCAATTCTTTTTTGTAGTAGCAAAGAACTGAGAAATGAGTAGATGCCCATCAGTTGGGAAATAAATTGTAGTATATAAAGGTAATGTAATGTTATTGTTTCATAAAAAATATTAACAAGCTGATTTTAGAAAGGCCTGGAAAGATTTAAATGAACTGATGCTGAATGAAACAAGTAGAACCTGGAACACATTATACACAATAACAGCAAGACTGTATGATGATTAACTATGGAAAACTTGATTCTTCTTAGAGGTTTAGTGATCCAAAACAATCTCAATAGATTTGGGACAGAAAATGTCATCTACATGGGGGAGAGGGAGAAACTATGAATATTGAATGTAAATCAACACATTTTATATTCACTTCTTTTTTGTTTTTTTTTTTACTCTCCCATGGTTTTTCCCTTTTGTTCTCATTTTCCTCTCCCAACATGATTAATAAAGCAATATATATTAAAAACAATTTTTAAATGTATAAAACATGTATTCCATATAACTGGGAAAATTAAAATATTTTTTAAAAAGAAAAATCCATTCATATATGTGCTTTCAAATGTTTTTTGATAGGTATAAGTGTTGTATTTTGTTTAAAGCTTTTTCTGCATCTGTTGCCCCTATTTATCTCTTCACTTGTGCCTCCATTTTTGCAATGTCACTCCCCACACACATTCCAGAGAAACTCGTTTAATCTGAAGCTCAAAATAATTTAATTTAATCTGTTATGGCAACTTCCAGATTACCTGAATCATATATCTTGTTTGTGCTTGAAGGATCTTCTGAAGAGGAAGTTCAAATTTAATATCAAACTGATGTTAGAGGTTTTTTACCTTCTAGTCAATCATTTCTGCCACTTGAGATTTTGCTCTGTCATCTTGTTAATCACTATAATTTATTTGTCAGCTGTCACTCGAGGTCTTTGGTCATTGAGAGACCATTGACTCCATTTATGTAGCTATATGTGTGTGTGTGTGTGTGTGTGTGTGTGTGTGTGTGTGTATCTGTAAGAATTGAACTATAAAGAAAGCTGAGCACTGCAGAATTGTGATGCTGGAAAAACTTTTGAAAGTACCTTGGATCACAAGGATATCAAGATAGTCAATACTTATGAAAATTAATTCAGACAATTTGTTGAAATGTCAAATACTGAAGCTAAAGTTTCAAACTTTGGTCATATAATAAGATAAGGCTCATTGGAAAAGAGTGATGTTGGGAAAGATTGAAGGCAAAAGGGGAAAAAAGAATAACATACTATGAGATGGTCAGCTGATGCTGTTGAAATCATGAATGTGAACTTGGAGAGAGTTTGAGATTTAATGGAGAACAGAAGTTCCTGGTATACTATAATTCTTGGGCTCACAAAGAGTTAGACATGACTGAATTATTGAAAAAAAGTTAACAGTTGCTAACTTTATCAATGAATAGTTTGTGCTTAGAACTTTTTCTGTTAGAAAATTTTTCATGTCAATCCCCCTTGTAATCTCCACATTCAGACTCCCCTAGCTTCCTTCAGTTTTGAGTTAAAATCTCATCTAAAAGCAATATTTCCTCATCTTTAATACTAGTATCGCCTTTCTGGTTTTTTTTTTAAATCCTTAATTTACTCTTTTGTGTGTACTTTTTTCACATTGTGTCCTTCATTATTATTTGAGTGCAGGGACTATCTTTTGCCTTTTTTTATTCCCAGCACTTAGTACAGTGCCTGCCATATATAAGATGCTTAATAATTAAAAAATCTTATTTATTCATTGATCTACTTAATGTTCAAGAATTCTTTTGTTATATCTTTAGCATTCTGTGTATAACATTGCAGGACTTGGATGTCATCTTTTATTCCTTGATTGCCAATCTAGAGATGCTTATGATAACTATACTTTCCTCTCAATCATTATCCTGCAGTCATTAACCCTATTAGCCCATGTTCCATTCCAAACATAGATTGTTCAGACCTGTGATTTCATTTGTGTGAGGAACCCTTAGAATAGAAATGTCTTTTACTGATGCATCTGTAACCCATCTTTCTGATAATCTCTCATTGAGTATAAATCAGAGGCAGAACATATCTCAAGATTATTCTTGCTTCAGAAGCAATACTGATTCCAAGAGTATGTATAGCCATTGTTAAAATTTTAAAATATATTTGAGAGATATTATGGCATCATAGCTAAAAAGCCCACTTTAAGTAGACCTGGATTCCAATTCTGTTAGAGTAACTCAGTCTAAAATGTGCCACATTTGGAATCATATTAGCTATATTCCAAGAAAACTTCTGTAACTTACTGCAAAATGACATTTAGACAAATCATTCAAATTCCTTAAACCTAAGTTTTATCATACATAAAGTAAAAGAGATAAATTAGATGATCTCTAAGGTCATTTTTTAGATATAAACACATTTTTAGGTCCCTGACTCCCACACATACTTGCTATGAAAGAGTAAGTCATTTAACAAATTAAGATGAGTTTCTCCTCCGCATCGTTGGTTGGAATTTCTACCCCAGAGAGTTAATCACATCAGGAAAATCAGTTACAGAACCCCCTTGCCACCAAAGATATATGTTCAATATTCATGATGATTTGTGTGAAATAGTAATGATAACTTATTATTAATAGTAATAAAATATGTTTGATGTTCTCCATAATGCTATTTTTGGCTATTACTTATCATATATGTTCTGAATGCATAATCCAGTTGATGGCATGCATCCAAAGTAACTGCTGAGCTATGCGAATTCTTTGAAAATGCTTTTAAATTAAACCTATTTTTCTCAAAATCACACAAAGTTTTCTTACATAAATGAATTTGCACTGCTAAAAATTGTGAGAAACATAAATTTCCCCCTTTTAATTTTTAATTGCTTTGTAATAAAAGGTAATTTTATTCTAGTGCCTATTTATGTCTAAGGGAACAGGAAGGTGTTGAAGTGGTTTTTGTGGCCAACAAAAACAAGAAAACAAAAATGCAGGAATAAAGACCAGCTGACTTTTGCCTATTAGAAGTATAATAGAGTATCATTTAAGAAATCTCATTCTATCTACTCAAATGTCATAAATGCTTAACTGTAATAGTCAATTCACATCATCTCTTTGGTTCTCAATTTCCTAACCTGTAAAATAGAAGAGGAGATATGCATTCATGTATAGAGAGCTGGCCTTAAATCTAAGAAGACCAAGGTATATATCACACCCATGTACTGGTTGTGTGACCATAATACAAATTCTCAGAGCTCTAGAACAAGCTAGGTCTAGAAATAACTCTGTAACTTTCAGAGAATGTGCCAATCTCAATTGATAGAGGAAAATCCATCATCTGAAAGGACTCTATCAGTGAACTCACAATTCTATTTCTTACTGGTTAATAAACTCCTAATTCAGGCCAAACTCATTAGTTGTTCTCTCAAACTATTGTGTCTGCTTATTCTTTGTCTTTATGCAGGCTGTGTCCTATACATTCAATCTATTCCCTCTTTACCTATCTTCTGAATTCTTCAAAGCTTAATTTAGGTGCCCATTCCTTTTCTTCCCTATTCAAAATATTCTCACAGTCCCATTTTCCCCTGTTTTATTGTATTTCCTTTTCTCCTTTGCCCTCATCTTATCTTTTATTGTTATTATTTGTTTATGCATCACACAAATTATCCTAGGTAAGATAAATTTCATCAGAGCTAGGATTTAGAATATGGAATTTCTAAGTTATTTGGAAGTCTACTTCTTTCCATAATCAACCTGATTTTTTTCCCAAAATTCTTTGATCTTATTTAATAACCCATAACTCTCTTCCATGTATGGGCCTAATTAGAAAAATGAGGGGAAATAGTTTTATAATCCTAAACAAATAACATGAGGAACTTATTTTGTCAGTAGATGGAACAATCAGTGTGTTCTTATACAAAGTCTTATATACATACATATACGTATATATATATATATATATATATATATATATATATATATATATATATACACTCTTTGGGAGTTCCTTTTTTCCCACCTTCTATCCATCCTCCTATCCCTTATTTTGTTTCTTTTTTAATCAATATTATTTCATATTCACTTCTATATTTTCTTTTGCTTCTCTCTCCTCTACCTTCTAAGAAGGAAGGTAGGACAGAAAAAGGAAGGAAAGCAGAAAGGTAGGACAGAAAAAGGAAGGAAAGCAGGAAGGTAGGACAGAAAGAAAAAGGAAAGCAAAAAGGTAGGACAGAAAGAAAAAGGAAAGCAAAAAGGTAGGACAGAAAGAAAAAGGAAAGGAAGGTAAGAAAGAAGGAAGTTAGAAAGGAAGAAAGTAAAGTAGGGAGGAAGGAAAAAAATATGATTTAATTTTCACTTTTGTTTCCAGCTCTCTATCTAGAGGTATGTAGTATGCTGCATCATAAGTCCTTTGGAATTGTGATTGGTCATTTTGTTGATCAGAGCTTTCTCAGAAATTTCTTATAGCAAATCAAGTCAGATAAAATGGCTTCAAAATGTCGAACTCAAGATTTGAACCTGGGTCTCCCTGAACCCAAATTTACCACTCTTTATTTACTAGAAACTATTGTCTCTTTTTAAGTTAAATATTTTGATGAAAGTATGTATTAATGAATTTTTAGGTATATTAATTCCATCTTTATTTTAAGTGCCATCTCTGTTGTTTGCTACTTCATTACTGATGTTTCTCTTTCGTTACTAATTTTTACAACTGTCAATGAGATTTTATTTTTAGGACAAGTGGGCAAGGTTTAACATCCTGGGCTATTTATATATTATATGAAACTACTTTACTTTAAGGATAGTCTCACTTCTGAAGATTGACCATCGGTATTTATAAGTATGTTTCATCACCTACATACTTGTTTTCAAATAGACACATGCTGAATAGCTTTAAATGTAAAAGTTTCATTATGCTAACAAAGCAAAAATCATTATTTTCCTATTGTTCTTTATATGCTATTTGTATATAGTCTTTACACTTCCCTCCTGATGAATTGAATTCCCTGCATTAAGTTATTGTGAATAGAGTTCCTATAATGTATCCTTAGAATAAAAAAGAGAGAAGCTGTTGACTATAAAATGATATTTAGTAACAATGTATAGTTCTGATGAACAGTGTAGGAAGATATATTTTAATATGAAAATGGAAGATACCTCAAGTTTTGGAGAAACAATAAATCATATTTAAAAAATCTGTTTATGTTACCTCCCAATGAGAAAATTCCATCTAGATGTTTTCTGTGAGTCTTAAAGAATTATCACTGAGATGGGTAAAAAAAAAAATTAAAAAAAAAAACTTACCCAAATTCACAGCATCAGAATGTCTTAGAAGTAAGACTTCCACTTCCATTTTCTTAACCCAAAGCCCAGTAGCTTTCAGCTATCAAATATTGTTTCTCAAACTGCTTCTTGGCAAGAAAATAAAATGATTGATCATTAAAATCTTATTGAAATTCATAAACTTTTCTTTACCACTGGGAGAAACCATGCAATTCAGTCCATTTCTTCCCCTTTAATAGATGGAGAAAATGAGGTACGGATAACTTAACCGATTTGTTCAAAATTTCATAGTTGTTAAATATCTATGTCAAGATTTCAAACCATATCTTCTTGACTAATCCAGTGGCCTATCCTATATACTTGCTTAATTACTTCATTATTGAAGGCAGTGAATGAATTTTTGGAAAGACCAGAGGATGATTCTTACCTTTATTTAAAGAAGATACTAGTTTTATTCCTTTTCAGGCATAAAGGTAAGATGGTAGAGTAGAAAGAGTTCTGATTTTGGATTTGAATGAAATGTGAGTTTGAATTTTGCTTCTAAATTTTATGTGTTCTGTAGTCATGAATAACTCAGTTTAAAAAAAAATCTATGACATCTTTTTTTTTTCATTTATAAAATTCAAATAATAAATGGAACAATAACAATTGCTATTTATATAGAACATAAGTGATCTAAGCATCAAATTAATGTATTGTATTTTGTCCATTTTAAATTGTCAATTATTGTTCAGGGACTCTCCAAATGCTCAAATTGTTCTTTGGTTACATCAGTTTAGGAATTTTCTCCAACTCCCTTTTGCAACCTATCTATGCCATGTTAATCAGCAATGTTCTCATTCATGTTTTCAAAAACTTTTCCAGTCACAGTGCTATGCAATTTCCTCAATTTTTCCCAACATTGTCAGGTTACCATTGCAAAACTGGCTGTCCATCTTTCATTCCTCACCTCCATCTTGTCTTGTGGCTAGCTCATATTATATCTCTTTCATACAATTTATTGGCATTATCCATCACTTTTTTGAATCATTTGAGTATTGTGAAGGTTATGTGATACAGCTTGCTCACAACCACCATGTGCCTTTCTATTGTCCCCTGTGTAATGTGCATGTTTTATTCTTCAGAGATAGTGGTTTCCCAAATCTCACTTTTGCACAGCAACTCCAATAAAATGGTTGTATGAGAAAACTGGCCTTTCCTCTGATGGGAAGCCTAGAATCATATTGTTTGGAAAGTAATCTAGTCTTCTCTTTTTTTCCTTTTCTTAGGATCTTTTATACATAGTAGATATTTAATTTAACTGTTTGACTAAATAAAGAGAAGAATACATATCTTGGGGATAAATATAATTAGAGGCTGTGATTCTAACTCAGGTAACCAGTAGCACTAAACATGGGATAGGATGTTATCCATTTATAGGACTTGACTTGACTCTGCTTTCATTTTCATCCCCATACATACAAAGACTTAAATAGTCCTCAAAAATCACACTTAGTAGAATTATTTCAGTAAAACATTAATGAGAGAGACACAATTTCTCCTTTGCTTCTGATAGTATGCCCCTTAAAGCCCCATATCTAGCATGTCATTTTGAAGAAAAGTTAGTCACCTATATGTTACCTTACTTTCAAGGTACAAATATATTGGCTTCAACAAAAATATCAGATACATCTGTTAAAGCAATAATTAGGGAAAAGCAATGTGAAATATATTTTAGAAGTTTGTAATTATTTATTAACCTATAAATAATTACTTTGGAGACAAGCATAGCACTAAAAGAAATAAAAGAGGTCAAATGTTAAAATGAGCTTTCTGATTCATTCGGCACTATGCAATATTTTGCCTGTGGCTAAGTAATGTATTTTTGTTGTTGTTATGAAATGCTATGGCAGGTCATCTGTAAAGACACAGAATGCTGACTGTCTGTTTTAATTGAGCAATATGTGTTTTAATATCTGAAGGGCTATATTATGTAGATCATTATGGTCTCATCTACTCAACAGGGGAACCCATCTGCTAAACTGGGACTTTAACAGTTCAAATAAAAATGAGATTATGTTTAGGGAAAAAAAGACCATTTCAAAGGAAGTAGACAGTTTCCCTGTCTTATTAAACATCATTTTAATTTCCGCACTTCTAAATACTTGGAAAGATCTATTTAAAAAAAAAAGTTGCACAGATTAGTGTGAGGTGCTACCATCTTGAAGAGTCATTTCCTCTTTTGTGTGTGTTTTTTTTTTTGAAGACACAAATGAGGTAATGCACACAAATATACAAACATACATATAAAGGATTTGGATAACAAGGTATTTTACAAAACAACATGCTACATAAGGATGAGTTGTTCTGTAATTTATAGTACCTTAGACTCTTAGAGGTGCAAAAGACATGAAACACCATTGAGTTTAGTAGCTTTCATTTTAGAGATAAATTTGGGGCTTAGGAAATTAAGTGACTTGCCCAAGATCACACAGATAGTAAGTGTCTAAGTCAAGATTAAAACTCCAGCCATTCAAACTTTTAAGTCTAGCACCTTCACTGGCATCTCATTCTACTTCTATTGTTTCTGTGTTATCATCTTCAAAATTACCACCACTAAAGCATCAGTTGGTGGTATTATATAAGGGACAGTGGTTTTGGCTTGAAGATAGAAAGATCTATGCTCAAGCATTTACATTGATACTTATTGGTTTTATGACTCTATACACATCACTGAGGCTAAATTCTTTAGGCAACTAACAATGGAAGGTATTAAAAAGTTGAAAGCCTGAATTAGTAAGAGACATTTCTTCAACTGCTGGTTTGCTGTACCAGTGAAATCCCAGGGACGTTGACTATTCTTATTCATGCTATATTGTTACTACAATGAAAATTGCAGTTATTATTAGCAATGGCAACTTTAGCACAAATCTCTAGTCTGACATATCATAGGGAGTCTTATGATTAGAACAACCATGATTAACATCTAAAAATTTTTTTGTCCTTTCAGCAATAACATTTATACCTAGAGGCTGTAAAATAGGAAGACATATCATTCCTGACTTGATGTGAATGAAATAATAAGATTTGTGTAGCCTAGCATGGAATACATTGAGAAAGGATTTCATTAAATCATATTAGATAAATAATATCATAGCATCTAATCTATTTAGAACTCACTTGAAATAATTAAATTTAGTTTTTACAAGCTCAACATTTTAGGGCTTCTCAGAGGTATAAAACAGGATAAATGTCACTAACACGAGAGAAAGAGAGAGAGACAGAGATACAGAGACAGAGGCAGAGTGAGAAAGAGACACACAGAGAGAGACAGAGAGACAGAGATGAGAAAATGTATGAAAATGAAAGAGAGGTCCAGATAAAAGTCCTCTGAGCTCAAATTGTGTATAATCAACTGTCTCAGGAGACCACTCTCCTATCTGATTTGCTTTTCTAAACTTCAAACTCACTGTATTGGAAAATGAATTCATTCTTATTCATCCAATTAACCTTCCCTTGTATCCAAAAATCCCTAAATTTGTTAATGCAACTGCCATCTTCCTGGGAAGCCAGGATGGAAGCTTGGGAATGATCTATAATCCTTCCCTGTCCCTCCCTCTCCGCATCCAATCATTTGTCAAATCCTTTCAATTCTACTTCTTCCATATTTCTCAAAGCCATATTTCTTTTCTCTCACAAATGAAAAAATAAGAGTAAATAAGTAATTTCCTTCAGGTATCAACATTAGCATAATTTACATCTTTTTGCTGCTTTCTCCCATTACTAAGTTCAAAGCTTTCCCCCTAAATCATGTTGCTTCTTATTTTATATCATAGACTTTTTTTGGACATAGTATGGACAGATCATTTGGATGTCATCATTTGGGTTGCCCATAATGTGTCCTAATAAATTTTATTGACAAGTTTAAACAAGCATGTTTTTAAATGCCAGAGTATTAAAGTGTGTAAGCATTGGCATTTTTACGGAGGAAAATGGGTAACCCAAAAGTAACAGAGCTCAACTTGTAGGTTCAGCAAGTATATAGAACACATTCCTTGTTTTCATTATTTTGAACAAGTGAAAAAAGGATTTTTTAAAAAAATTATCCAATTTATTAGATTTATGTATGACTTATTTTAAGGTTTAAAATCAGAACCATTTTCCCATCTAACTAATCAAGTAGGTAGATTTCTTTATTACAATGAATGACGACTCCTTCCTCTTGTCAAACTAGCAAGGAGCAAAAAATTAAAAAAAAAAATTGGGTCTGAGACTTTTTTCAACTAATGCATCTTATGAGCACTGCAAATCCTTAAAGTCCATTTAAGCACTTAGGAAGTTTTTATAAAGGAAGAAAAATCATTATTATATATAACATAGAAAGTCACCTTTATATCAGGAAGTCCTGAGTTCAAGTCTTACCATAGACTGGTTGTAGGCTCTTGGGCAACTCAACTTCTCAATGTGCAAGAAACTTTTCCAATATATAACTTGCAAGTGAAAAAAATTAATTGACAAAGGGATTTTCCTAGTGGAAATTATCTTTAACCAATGGAGTCACAGGTTCTACTTCAGTTCCAAAGTAAAGGACATGAATTTCTAAGTAAACTTCATTTTGGGAAATAGAAGAGGCATGAGGGCAGGATAGAAAAACTTTTTCAAGAATGTATGATTTTTAAAGATTTTACCAAATAACTTTTTTTTTCCAAAAAGCCAAGAAAGGAGAAAATTTCCATTATTTGTTACAAATTCTATGTATAAATGTGCCTCTTACTGACTTGAAGTGATTCTGAGTGGATTACTAATGGACTTGAATTATTGTACTGTTGCTGTTATTCAATAAATAACATACTTTATTTTAAACCTACCCATACTTTTGAATTAATACCTTATAAAAACTATGAGATCAAGAATAATATCTGGAATAAGAGTTTTTTTTAACTAGTGCCAAGAAAGGAGTTTACAATTTATCAAAAACAAACAGAATTTTGATACCTCAGAATATGTTTTTTTTGCCATAAAGATTCCATATTAGAAAGTGGAAAATATGGATACTGCTGAAGCTTATTAATAGCTTTTTTAGAATCATTTAAGCCTGAGTGGAGTAGGCAAACAGTTTACTTCTAAATGCCACAGATAGATAAGAACAGAATTAAATAGGTTATTGCACACAGAGGAGATGTGCAAAAGGAACTTTTATTACTGGTAGAAAATTGGAAAGCTTCTGGCTCTGTGAACTTTTTGAAAGGTCGCAACTAAAAGAATGAGACATGGAATATAGGATTTAAATATCAAGAATGGGAATAAGGGGGGGCGGAGCCAAGATGGCAAACTGCGGACAGCTTTCTCTGTGAACTCCCCGGACATTCCCTCAAACCCAGACAAAGTAAGCCTTCCAACTGGTTTCTAAGTGAGGGCACCACCAAGCATTTGGACTACAACGCACTTCTATCAAAGATCTACCTTGAAAGAACTCCGGAAAAGGTTAGCCTCAGGGGAAATCAGCCTCTGGTCACCATCAGACTGCAGCCGGGGCGGAAGTCAGGGCTGTGATAGAGGGGCGGATTTTGGGCACCCAGGAAGCCCCTGGGAGACGCCTGGGCCACTTTGCTCTGCTTGCGGGCAGGTGCTTTGGCAGATCTGCCTTTGGAGAGCAGCTGAAAACGTGGTCCTAGTGCGAATCTAGCCCGACCAGCCTCAAACCAGAAGTCAACTCGGCAAACTGCCCCAGGGCAAATACAAATTGTTGCAGTTTTCTCTGCTTCTGACCAATATCCCAACTTTAAATCATGAGCAAGAAGCAGAAGAGAGCTCTCACCATAGAAAGCTTTTACGGAGAAAAATAGAACAGTCCCCAGATCCTGACATTATGAAAACAATCCCAGATAAAGCCACAAAGGCAGACTTAAGTTGGTCTCCCTTTCAGAAGGCTTACCTGGATGATTGCATTAAGAATCTCAAAAGAGAGCTAGAAGAAGAATGGGGAAATAAATTGAGATCAGGGCAACAGAAATATCAAAAACTGGAAAATAGGACTGGTGAATTGGAAAAAGAAAACAGTTCACTGAAAAACAAAATTGGTGAATTGGAAAAAATCACCAATTCACTG
>JAJPUD010026482.1:0-16460 GCA_023553655.1 Myrmecobius fasciatus
TTTTTTCTTGGAAGTCTGGAGCCTTGGCAGGATGTTCGAGGGGTGAGGGGGCAAGGAACGTGGGAAGGCCAGGGCTCGGCTCCTGCCCTGAGCCACCAAGGCCAAAGCTAAGGCCGAGACCAGGGCCTGGGCGGGCAGGCGGGCAGCGCCAGCTTCATTTGCAGACGTACCGCTCCACGATTCTCTCACATTTCTTGCAAGTCACATAGCAGCACCAGTGGTATTTACAGTGACACCGTTCCACCACCTTGTCCATGTAAGGGTTGTAGCCCCGGCCGCAGCACATGAGATCGCAGCTGTCACTGCCATTGGATGTCTTGTTGCACTGTCTGAGGGGAGGAGAGAGAAGCAGAGGGCTCTGGTGAGTGATTCCAGGCTGCCCCGTCTGAGACAGAGACCCAGCCCCCTCTCCACGGCCTCCCACCCAAGGATCCGAGTCCCGGCTACAGAAATCCTTCCCATCCCTCTTAACTCCAGAGCCTTCTTCTGCGGATGGCTTCCTGTTTGTCCTGTACAGCCCCGTACAGAACAGTCACAATCCCCAGTGCATCGCTGCTCACATATCATGACCCCCAGACTGTGAGCTCCTTCAGGACAGGGGCTCTTTCTCCTTTCTTATTGTCCCCAGCACTTAGCACAGTGCCTGACCCATAGAAAGCGCTTAATTAATGATTATGGATGGACTCCCTGAAACTGGCTGGTATTTATTTACACAACTGTAGGGGATGCAGTTAGTGAGTGTAAGAATTCTGGGGCCAGAGTACAGATTTGGGAATCGTCGGCATGGAGATAACTGAACTTGAGGAACACAAGTTATAACCCAAATTATAAATAAATTTACTTATTTATAGTGATATTTACTATTAGTCTATAGGTTGTATCTACTTATATGTGTGCATATTGTCTCTCCCTGTAGAATGGAAGCTCTTTCATTTTTCTCTTTAGGTTCTCAGTACCTGGTACACAGTAGGCATTTAATAAATGCTTGCTTGCTAATGAATTGATTTAAGAGAAATGGCCCCTGATTAGGGGCAGGGGGCAAGGATCCCAGGGATCCTCTGGTTTAAGGGGAGAGGCAGCCAAGGAGTTGTCCAAGATCACCCAGGAAACTTCTCTTATTTATTGTCTATGTGATCTCACACAAGGCATTTTCTCTGGGCCGTTTTTCCCACCTATCAATGAGAGACATGGATTGTTGGATTAGATCATTTCTGTGTTTCTTTCAGCTCTGAAATTCTGTTTCTTAAGGTCTCATTCACTCATGCCATTCTATCTCTACATCAGAGTGTGACACCAGAAGCCGGACACTGTGCCAAAAGTGAGAGTCTGATCACGTCACTCCCCTACTCAATAAACATCAGTGGCTCCCTATTGTAGGATATAATATAAACTTCTCAGTTCCATATAGAAAGTCCTTCACAACCTGGCTCCAAGCTGCCTTTCCAGCCTTATTCTATTCTACACACTGCAGGCCAGCCAAAGTGCTTTATGACTGAGGTTGGGAAAGGACAAAATCAAGCCTGAAAGCTTGGGTCAGAGTTGGAAATCAGATGAAAGGAGGAACCATGATGGAGACTGAGAAGAGCCTCTGGTGACCCACAAATCCCTCTCCACTCTTCCCACTTTCCAGATAAGGAAAAGGTGAAGCGGAGAGAAGCCTTGTCTTGCTCATTAGTTGTCAGAGTCCTCGACCCTTTACCTGCACCTCCTTGGTGACAGGTGTTTGGAAAAGTCTGACTGAGGAGTCCCTGAGTCGGACCTGTTCTTATTCTGAAAGATGGACACTTAGCTCCACCATGTCCCTCACTGCAGCACTGACAGCATTTCTGGTCTGGAATTTCTTCCTGGGCTTGGAGGTGAGGGACAGGGAACTGGGGGAGAAGGTAACACAGTGCTGGGTCCTCCGGTCCCAGGAGGCCCTGAGAGGCTGGCATTTGATCTTGGACGTCCTGCTTATTCTGATCTTGGAGCAACAATGCCAAGAGAAAGGGGGGCTGGGAGAATGAAGGATGACACTTTCCCCCTCGCTTAGTAGACTAAACATTGGGCAGCAGAAGGGTCGAGGAGGGAGAGCAGGTTTTGGCATTTGGCCACAATTCTTCCCACACTCCCCAACATCCATGCCCCGAGGACAGAAATGGCAGCAACAGGAGTGAATGCTACAAGCGGTTGTCATAGTGCACGGGAAAATTAATGGGACAAAGTACAGGGATCCAAGTGCGGTCTGGACTCTACTATTAACTCATGGTGTGCGTGTATGTAAGTCATGGTACCTCACTGGGCTTCTTCCTCATGATATGGGAAGGGAAATTTCTGTCCCAGCTGCCCTCCCCAATTTGTTGCAATTATCAAGTAATGTCAAACCTAGAAGGGACTTTGGAACATAGAACATGGAGCTGGAAAGGATTCTAGAGCATATAACAATGAATGTCAGAGCTGGAACGACCCTTGAGAAGGCAAAATATCTGACCTGAAAAGGAATATCAGAGCCTAGAATGTCAGATCTGGAAGGGACTTTGGAACATAGACTATCAGAGCTGGAAGGGATTCTAGAGCATATAACACTGAAACACAGAATGTTAGAGCTGGAACAACCCTTGAAAAAGCAAAATATCTGATCTGAAAAGGAATATCAGAGCCTAGAATGTCAGATCTGGAAGGGACTTTGGAACATAGAACATTAGAGCTGGAAAGGATTCTAGAGCATATAACACTGAAATACAGAACAGTTAGAGCTGGAAAGGACCTTAGAATAAAGTACGTCTGAGCTGGAAGAGAGCTTCAGAGCTAAAATTTTAGTCTTGAATTGTGCCTTAGAATGTCAGTGTTAGAAGCATTCTAGAACATAGAATGTTGCAGGTAGAAAGAATTTTAGAATGAATCATGTCTGTTCCAGAAAGAATCTTAAGCTCTAGTATGTTGGGAACAGAAGGAACCTTAGAACATAGACTGTCACAGCTTAGAACGTCTGATGTCAGAAGTGGAGAGGCTCCTCAATTAGAAAGTTTGACTGGACAGGGTCTCGGATATGAAACCATAGAAGGCACCTTAGAAATGACTTGGTTCAGCCTTCTGAGCTCACATCACCTATCAGCCTTTCCTCCCCTCTTGTCCTTCAAATCCTGCCCGTCCTGCGCTCTCATGACTCTGGCCAAGCATAACACCCCCCTGATAAGCAGGAGAGCCTCAATGAAGAGAGGCGGAAAACAGCTGGATCCAGAGCAGGCAGCTGTGCTGACACCCCAGCAGCCCAGTTTGTGATGGAACTGGAGCAAGGAGAAAAGAGGCACCTTCTCTGTCCTGTGTTCTAAGATTTCCACGATTGTTTTTCAAGTTGGCCATCCAGCATCCCTCACCTGTGGGTGGTGGTTTATAGTTTCCACAGTGATTCCCCATGAATTATCACATACATCCTGACGCCAGGCCTGGTACTCAGGCCTGGTACTCAGGTACAGTTCCGCTGCACCCATTACACAAAGCCAGGAGAAAGTGGGACCCACCGTCAGACAGTGCTTAGAGCTGCACATGGACCCATTTGTTCTGCTTGTCAGGGCTGACTGAGGGCAATTCTATAGCTGAGGCAGCCCTGCTCTGGAAAGACCCTTGGGTTCAGGGCTAGAAGGGACCTTGGGGGTTACCTGCTCCTGCCCCTCATGTTGCATGATCCAGAAGAAGGAAGGGATGTTCTCCAAGGTCACATAGGAGATAAATAGGTGTCAGAGAGGGATTTGAACTTGTGCCTCCTGACCCTTCAAGTCCAACACCCTTTGCTATTGCCTTGGTAATCTGACATCAAATCACTGCACAAGCCGCTTTCTCCTCTCAGTATCTCAGTTTCTCCACTTGTAATAGGAGGTATTTGGACCAAAAGGTCTTTTAAGTCACTTCCCGTCCTGATAATGTCTGATTCTGTCCATATTCCCAGCACCTGATTGAGGGGGAAGGGGAGAGGAAGCTGAGAGCAGGGGAGAAATCTGATCTCTCTCCTTCATGGTCCCCCCACCTCCAGCCTGGTAATGGGATCCAGGAGCGCCTTTATTTCCCCAGGGGACCCTAACCCATTTCCCTTCTGGCTTCTTCTCGATCCAGACACACTCCTCCTCCTCTTCTCATTTCCCTCTCTGCCTGTGCAGCACCAGGGGTTGCCTGAAGCCAGCGTTTCCTGGACTGACATTCTTTTTAGTCTCCTGGCGGCTCGTCCCTCTCCCCGGCCGATCTTTGCAATCTGGTGTCCATATGGGAATACTGGCCCTCCCAGAGGCCTTGCTGCCCTTTGGGGAGGCTGCAGAGGCTATAATCATAGAGTGTCAGAGGGGCCTCAGAACACGGAATGTCAGAGCTGGGAAGGACCTTAGAATAAATTATAACATGTCCGAGTTGGGAGGGACCTTAGACTGAGAATGTCCGAGTTGGGAAAGGATCCTAGAACAGAGAATGTCAGAACTGAGAGGGGGCTCAGAACACAGAACATAGAACGTCAGTACTTACAGAGACCTCAGAACATATACTGTCAGAACTGGGAGGAGCCTTAAGACACAATGTTAAAGCTGGAAGGAATCCAAAATAAGCCAGTCTAATCTTTGTTTTACAGACAAGGAAACCGAGGCCCAGAGTGGGAGAAGTGAATTATTCTAAGTCACAACATGGAAGAGCTGGGATTAAGGCATCCAGCTGTAAGGCACTCTCACCTTTGGAGTTTCACAGAGGAAGCTTTTCTCTCAAGCTTTTCTTGACAAAACCTCTGAAAGGATCCCACTGGAAGACCACGATCAATGAGGACTTAATATCTACCAAGTCATTGGATTCTACTGTCGGACAGTTCTGTTATTAAATTTTTAATGTGTCTATTGCCCATTCTCACACATGGCCACTCTCCCAATACAGGGCACTAATCAGGGGGATTGAATGGACTGGGGTAAGGTGTGCGTATGCGGGGGCTCAGTTGTGAGTCAAATGGCAGCCCTGAGACATCTTTCAAGCCTCTTTCACTCTTGGGGCCTGAGTTTCCTTCTCTGTAAAATGAAGAGGTTAAACTACATGATTTTTAATGTTCTTCCCAACTCTTAACACTGTTTCATTGTTTCTAACAAGAGCCAGTGGGGTGTAATGGAGAGAAAGCTGGCTTTGGGACCAGGAAGAGCTCCTTAGAATTCTGCCTCTGACATGCTGATTAGGTGAGTCCAAAAAACCCGTACCACTCACCCTCCAGTGTTCCAAGCAACTTTTTTAGACTATGATTTGGAAATAAGGGGCTGACCTGGATTGGTAACCCAGGTTTTTGTTACCATGGAGAGAGTACCAGACCTGGAGTCAGGGAGATTCAAATCACAGTCCTAGCTGTGTGATCCTGGGCAAGTCACTTAACCCTATTTGCCTCAGTTTCCCCATCTGTAAAACAAGCTGGAGAAAGAAAGGACAGACAAATCACTTCAATATCTTTGCCAAGAAAACCCCAAATGGGATCATGGAGAAATGGGTACATGACTGAACTATAACAACTAATGAAATTATAGGCCCTGTCCCTATCCCTACATTTTTCTCAACTCTGACATTCTGGGATTCCATAAACTAAGGCTTCTTCAGATAAAAACAGAGGAGAATGTTTCAGAACTGCAAGTCGGGACTTTGGATAGGTACTGCTGAAAGCTGCACTCATTTCTCCCACAGGGCCCTACTTTAAGAGAAAAAGCATTCTGTAGTTAAAAAAAAGCATCTTGGTTTGGGAATCAGAACATCTGGGTTCTTGCCCTGGCTCTGCACCTGACTGGTTCTGGAGCCTTGGTTAATTAAGTTCCTTCCCTTCATTTGGCCTCAGTTTCCTCATCTCCCAAGTGAGGGAGTTGCAGCAGATGTTCTCCAGGGTCTCCCGCAGCTCTCAAAGCCTGTGTTCAGCGAGTACGGAGGAAGTCACATTTTAGGTCTTAACTAAAGCTACCAATCATTCTTTAGCCTGTGGGGAGTAATTGTACGAACTCAGTCCCTGGATGTTGGTACAGGCTTCAAATATGTTACAGGTTCAAGAAAAGTTTAGATTTATTAATGGATGACAGATCTCTGACAGCTCATTAAAGGAAGCTAGCAATGTTTGGAGTCTGGGAGGACTACGCAGGCTTCCCCCTACCTGCTTCTTGGCAAACGGGGGTTGGAGCGTACCTGGATCTTGACCCTGCTGGGGAGCTGGTGGTTTAGGAGCAAGGGAAAGGAGTGGGAAACTTTAAAATTCGAAGGTTGTTTCTTGGTCATTCTTAGACTTAACAGCATTAGCACAAAATGTAAAAGTTCATCCCTTAGGTTCAAAAAATCAATTGGCTAATCACAGGATGGGGAGGGGCAGGGAAGGGGCTACAGAAATTCATGTGATAATGGCAAGATGAGTCTGGTGGTAGATTTTGTAATCATTCAATTAAATGTGGGGAAGCTAACCACTAGAACTTTTTGGCCCACAGAGGAACGATTTGTTCAGCTACAGAAACTCAGGAAGACAGTTTACTAAGGTTATACCCAGCATAGGCAGCTGGATGGTTCAGTGGATAGAGCAGGGAGTCAGGGAGACCTGAGTTCAAATTATGCCTCTAGCGGTATGATCCTGAAAAAGTTACTTCAGCTGTCTGCCTCAGTTTCTTTATCTGTAAAAAGAGGATAATAACAGTGCTCGATTCCTGTGTTATTGTTGTGAAAATAAAGAGAGATGATATTTGTAAAGTGCTTTGTAAACCCTAAAGTGATATATAAATGCAAGTTATTATTATTGAGATCCCTGTAAGTGGAGAAGTCCCCAGGGGATCAAATTATGGATTTCTGAAGTAGTGAAATAAGACAATTCACTTCTTCCAGGCATATCAAATTATATGACACAAGTGAAAAGTAGCTTTAGAAACCGCTAAATGTAGTCTCTTCATTTGGAAGGCAGGAAAAATGAGACACTCCACCCTCCACAAAGGGAAAAAGATTTGCTTCAGCCCACCCAGTGGGGTTAACAGCAGAATCCCAGAATGTCAGAGCTGCAAGGGCAATAGGAAGGCAAACAGTACTCAATGAAAGATTACTGTACTCATTCTCGAAGGACTTTGGGGGGTTATTCCCTGGAGGAGCTTGGATAAGTCACTTAACGTCTCTGAGACACAGTTTCCCCTTCTGTAAAATAAAATGGACCCTGGGATCCATAAGATCTAAATCTTAGAGCTTAATCTCTGATCTCTCGATATTCACTTGATGGACCAAAAAAACTAAAGCTCAAAGAAATGTAGACTCGCTTGAGATCTCAGTAATAAGAAATGAAGTTCTACTGCCTCTTCCCTACTGGGTAACCTGTGCCTCAAGTTTTCCATCTATAAAATGGGTACAATCAGACTAGATGGTCTCTAGCTTGGCTACTGTATTGCTAAAGTCTCCTGAAACTCTGACTTTGTATGTGTTTTAAAAATCACTTGTCATCACCTATTCCTCTCACATCCTTGGCCTCCACACCTAAATGAGATCAAATTATCCTGAACACCCAAGGCAGCCTTTCAAGAAGCAATTGAAGGGAAATGATGGTATTAGGGGAAGGGAGGAAGGACACCCTAACTTTCTTCCTGCTTGGCTGATGTCGCCAAGCTCTTCACCCAGGCTACAGAATAACAGAGATGGAAGGGGCCTTAAACACCATCTAATCAGACCCTCATTTTATGGAGGGGAAGCAGACCCAGGAAGGAGAATGGACCAGGTATCCAAACTCCAAGCCAGGAGTCTTTCCACCATGGTGCCGCACGGATAATTCATTCTTCTCTACTTTGACAGAGCAATGATTCCTTGACACTGTGCTTAGATAGTACAGGGATTATTTTCCCTATTTCCCAAATGGGGAAATGGAGATTCAGGCAGGGAAGTTATTTACCCAAAGTCATCCGGATACTAAGACGGGATCTGAACCCAAGAATCTGAACCCTTAATTCTAAGGTTGGAATTCTTGACACTCTTTTGCCTCTTATGAGATAACAAAGGGAGCTCTGTGGTTGTGTCTGTCACTGCATAGAAATCTCCCTCAACCCCTTGGGCACAGCTCCCCAAGAGGGAGAAACAAAGCCAAGAACGGCAATGGGGAACATCAAGGGATGTGAGAAAATGCGTTGAGTGGGATCCAAGCCATGGGAGTGGAGTGGGCCAGCTTGCTGGAAAGCAGATGTTTCCGCAGAGATTCCCAATCTGGTGATGGAAGTGATAGTGAGAAAAGGGGGGCCAGACATGTCCCTGAGAAATGATGGATGGGTCCTCCAAGTCCTGGCCTAAAGATGGAAAGGAGCTGACCTCTTCACTGTCCCTACCATTATATACACCCAGACTCTGGAGGACCTTGGACTGGTGTTTGGAAAAACTGCAAGGTGTAAGAAGTAGATGGAAGTACCCCAACAATCCCTGGACTAGCGACTCAGGGCATGAGGGTCCTGGCGTGGGCTCTGCCACCGATGCATTAGATGATCCTAGAATAATTGCTTCTCTTCTAGGTCTCAGTTTCCTCACTATGAATGAAGGGGCATTGAACTAAATGGTGTCCATATTCTGTGTATCATAGAGAAAGAAACACCAAATTTGGAGTTAGGAGATGCGATCTAAACTCATTTCTGGCCTCGAAGGGTTTATCCCAGTCTTCTGGGTCCCAATATCCTCTTCTATTAAAAAATGGTCAGAATAGGTGATAATTAAAGACCCCTTCTAGCTCTGACATTTTGTGCTTTGAAATATTTTCAAATTTCAATTTGCATTCTAGGTATAATAATCGATGCTCTCAGGACCTTTTTGTTAGCTCTACGAACCCATGTTCTAAGGCTCCTCTCAGTTCTAATATTCTTTGTTCTATTTCATACAATCTCTGTCAGTTCTGATTTTCTACATCATAAAGTCCTACTTGGTTCTCCCATTTTCTGTTCTATGTTATGAGGTCTCTTTGGTTATGCCCTATCTACTATATTCCAAGATCCTTTTGGCTTCTGGTGATCCATAAAAATCAGATTTATGCAGGGCCCCCATCTATTTAATGACATATCCTTTGCATTTAACATCTGTATAGATTTCCAGCACTTCTAGAGATAGTAAGGATAATCCAAATATAACAGAAACATCAAACAATTTTTTTTTGATTTGTGATTTTTGATTTTTAGGAAATTTTTATCTGTACTACCTTTTATAACTGGAAGTGTCACAGTGGTTAGAGTGCTGTTTGATGTGGAAAGATCTGAGTTCAAATTCTAGCTCAAGCACATTTTTTAACTGCACATAATAAAAATAGCTAATATTTATATAATATCAATGTTTGCAAAGGCTTTTAAATGTATTATTTCTTTTGATCCTCATAATGACTTTCTGAAGTAAGTTTATTGTAAATATTGTTATCATCCCTATTTTATAAAAGAGAAAAATGAGGGTCAGAGAGCTCACAATATCTGCCTATAGTTCCATAAATAGTAGGTTTCTGAAAGGAATTTGAACTTGGGTCTCTCCAATGTCATCCCTCCCCCACCCCATTTTTTTTACTATGTCCCCCTTCTTCTGAGATCTCTTTCCACCTGTCAGGTTCTAAGATTCAACAACAGTTTGAAGGTGAGTTTGAAGGTCCTTGTAGTACTAATGTTCTGGGATGACACTGAATAATACTGTTACTGGATGGGTAGCCAACATCATCACCTCCACAGCCAGAACTGCTCACAGTTTACCCCCCGTGCCCCGCCCCCCCCCCCCAGTACAACTGCAGTTGTTTTACTTCTCAGGATATTCTGTGTATCTCTACTGTATTCTCCAGAGTAGGCCCTAATACACTTCCAAACTGCCTTCTAATCTTTCTAATCCCACTCAATCAGAGACTTTGCACAGTGCCTGGAATAGTAACTGCTTAATAAATGCTTATTTTTTGCTAGACTGTTACAGGCTAAATTTCATGGATGAATGAATGAATGAATGAATTTACACAGTGCAAATATTATTATCGTGATTCTATAAATGAAGAAAATAAGAGGGCATTGGCCCAAGGTTGTATAGGTTGTTTGAGTTAAAATAGCACTCCAAGTTACACAAGTACATCTGGAAGAGTCTTCAAAGGCCCTTGAGTCCAATCTGCACCTGAACAGGTGCCCCCTCCACTATCATCCTTTGACAAGTAGTTCTAGTGGAGGCCCTCCACCAAAGCAAAGTTCCCTCTCTCCCGAGGAGGCTCACTCTACTCTGGGACAATTCTTTTTATTACCAGAGGCTGAAGATCCTACTGTAAGTAGAGCATGGCATTAGGCACTGAGGGGAAATTCATTTTAGGTAAGACAGGTCCCTGCCTTCAGAGAGCTCACAGGCTAGTAGCGGTCAAGACCTCCCCAGACATAATAATGCTCCAATAATGCCCAACCCCCAGCCTCTGACTTACCTGTCCTGGGTCCCGTGGGATCCCACTTTCTCGTTCTTCATGCAGAAGTCAGGGGAGCTCTGCAGGTAAATCAGCTCTGTGTCCTGGACAGGCCGAATGTCCAGGTCCTTGGGCACCAGGTGTTTCCTGTTGCCCATGGGCCGATGCACCACCTTGGTGGCTGACAAGTATTTGGTCTTGAGGTCCTGGGCCACATCTCGAAGCTCCTGCAGACCCTTCCAGCAAGTCTTGATGGAGCAAGAGCCGGAGACCCCATGACATTTACACTTCATCTCCAGGGATGCTCTCAGGGCCTGTGGGAAGTAGGGAGGAAGAGACCGTGTTTTAGACATGGAGATGGCGGAGGAGGATCTATCCCCTTACAGGATCAGTCTGCCTCTCCTCAATCAAATGAGGCCCTATTGATAAAGCACTTAGCATAGTCCCTGGCTCAGCAGGTGTTTAATAAATGCCTGTTTTCCTCTCTCCCCCTCTTCTCCCATACTTATTAAAGAACATTGTGTGTATTTTTACTCCTAGCTTGTGTCTCTTTTTCTGCCCCTTTCACTACCCCAATAACATCAGTAGCTTCCATTTTTATAGTTCCTAAGGCTTAGAGGAAGGCTTGGATTCGAGTCCTGTCCCTGACACTGGCTGAATCATTTAGACATTCTGTGCAACTCTGTGAGATTATTAGTAGTGGAACAGGGGCCAAACTGCATGACGAGAGAGATTAGCTCACCCAGGAGTTTCCTCTGTTAATTGAAAATCTCAAGTCCATCTCCTTTAATTTTTACAATACTTATTCTTCACAGCAAATTTGTCATGGGGCTGAGGAAAGGATTGTCATGGATGGGGAAACTGAGGCATGGAAAAGGAAGTGATCCACCCAAAGCTACCCAGTGGGCAGCAGAGAGCTTTTTGCTTTACATCACCCTGACTCTTCCTGCTAGGAAAACAGCCCAGCTCCACTAGCTAGCCTCCACATCTCAGCCCATAAAGGTGAACTTGTCTCAGCCTCTTCCAGCCTTGCAGAGCGGCTACAGGAGAGAAAGGAGAATTAATCATAGACTCACAGGCCCAGAGGGACTGTCTAGTCCAACGCCCTCAAATTACTGAGGAAATTGAGGCCGGGAGAAGGGAAATGCTTTTTCCCTAGGTCACAGAATTTATTAGTGGAAGAACTAGGTCTAAAAATAGAGTTTTCTGATTTCTGGTGCTTTTTCTATGGCACGATGATCATGTACATGAAAGCATTTAGAACAAGGTTTTCTTTAAAAAAATTGTAAATTTTTACTAATAATTTTACAAAAATTATAAATGTAAATTATAAATTTTATTAAATTATATAAATTTTTATTATCAATTTAAAGAACTGTAATTGTGAGGTATTGGGGAAAGCATTAGATTAGATGTCCTAGAGACCTACACCAGCTCCATCACCAATTCTGAGTCTGATCCAACTGAACTATTTACTAGTACTTCTGCTACTATTTACTATTTACTCACTTCTGCTCTCTGAGCCTGTTTCTTCTTCTGTATTAATAATAAAGGCTAGCATTTCAATAAAGCTTTAAGATTTGGGAAGGTTTTTGCATGTATTATTTCATTTGACCCTTTTAACAATCTGGGGAGATGGGTGACATTATTATACCATTTCAGAGATGTTGAAACTGAAATGTAAAGGAGTCATTCAAGACATTCAAGTCATTGTCAGAAACCAGATGAAACTCCAAATCTAATAGTTTAACCACTGGACCAGCTAGAGATCATAAATTAAAAGGGTTAAGCTGAAGAGATCAAGGCACCTCCCAGCTCTGATATTCTGTGTTCTAAGATCTGTCTCAATTCTGACATTTTGTGTTCTAAGGCCCCTCTAGCTGACATTTTATGTTCTAAGGTCCTTCTAGTTCTGACATTCTGAGTTCTAAGGCCTTTCTAGCTCTGACATTTTTTATTCTAAGGCCCTTCTCAGCTCTGACATTCTCTGTTGAAGATCCCTCCTGGTTCTAACATTCTCTGCCCTAAGGTCTCTTCCAGTTCTAACATTCTATGTTATAATATTCTTCAAAGCTCTAACATTCTCTGTTCTAAGCATTCTCTCAACTCTGAAAGGTTCTTAGGTCTATCCTAGCTTTAATATTTTATATTCTAAGGCCTCACTCAGCTCTGATGAGATTTTATGCTTTCTTGCTTAGACATGTTCACATTCTATGGATTTTACAATGAAAACAAAGGGAAAGTTCTTCTGAAGTCAACGGGATTCCCCCACCTTCACAAAGTATAGCTACCAGCCTTAGAGGGGTGAATGGGAAAGGCCCCCTTACTCTGGCACATGACATGTGATGAGATGATGACACAAGTCTAGCCCAGTAGTGTCGATCTCAGATAAAAATGGGGGGGAGAGGGGCATGAAGCTATACACTGAGGATACCTGAGGACCTCATGTTGACTTAGAAAACCACGATCAAGGTAAGGGAGCTGAGCCCAGAGCAGTGGAGTAGCTTCAGGTAGGGCCACACAGTAGAACTAGGATTAAAACTTGGTCTTCTGATTTCAAATCCAATGAGCTTCCTATTAATAAATAGTCTTTTAAGGCCCATAGAGCATTTTCCCCTGAGCAGTCCCATGAAAAAGGCAGAGTATTATTAGTCTTATTTTACAGGTGAGGTTATTGGCCAGAGGAATTAAGCTTACTCTCATTTCACAAGCATTTACTAAGCATTAAAAAAAGCACTGGGAGTGGGGTTGAGGTAAGGGAGGGTGTGTGTGCACGAAAATAATAATGAATCCTTCTTGCCCTTAAGTAACTTACATTCAGTGGGAGCCATTCATTAGTCCATCAGTGGCAATCATAGTAGATACCTACATCTACAGAATGGGGAAATTTCCCAGAGTCCCCAAGTCAGAATATCCTTCCTTTGGCTGGCTGAGCTTGTCTCTAGGAGACAAGTCACAAATAGTCAGGGACTCTGCAGGGGAAGGGGAGGGACTGGGTTCAGGCCTTTGTTGCTTTGTCTCTCTCCAATCTCCTTGGGTTAAAGGAACCAGGTTTCTGGCCAGGAAGAGCCAAACTTCTTTGGCCTCTGGGACAATAATAAATTATTAACATTTCCCTCAAGCTTCAAGGATCCCAAGGCTCTCCCATCCCAGTGATCGAGCCTGGGGCTTATTGAGCCCATTTTACAAATGAGATCCTTGAGATCACACTTAGTGAAGGTGATTTATCCTAGACGGCCCAGATGTCAAGAGCTGAGGTTTCCTTCAGTCTAAATATCCTGACACCAAGTCCAGGCCTCCAACACTTTCAGCTATTTCTAAGTATAATGCACTATATTATGCCCTGATGGCTACACTGGGTTTGGATTCTCAGGAGGCTGAGCGGGGTCTGCTCTATTCTCATAACCTAACCCCATCCCACCTTTCCACCATTCGATGATTAAGCTACATTGGACGTTTTAATTTTCTTCACTGAGACAACCCATCTCCTGATTGGGTGAGTCTGCACAGGCAGTTCCCTATTCTCTCCTCCCCTCTGCCTCCTGGCTTCCTGAGTCCCTTGGAGATTCAGCTTACATCCCTCCTTCTATATGGTGAGTCCGCCATAATGACGAACCCATTCCCTTCAGTTTATCCTCATCTATTCTGTATACATCCTGTATGCATCTAGTGATGTTTATATTGTCTGTGGACTCCTTAAGAGGGGGACCCATGTTTTTACCTGCCTTTATATACTCAGAATAAACTCAGGGTTTCACTGTGCCAGGAATATGATATGCTTATGATAAGCTTGGTGACTAATTACCACTCTCATTGATGGATAATGAAACTGGACATGGAGGGCCAGCAACGTGAGGGCTCAATGAAGCTTGAGGAAAGGGGGTCAGAGGGGATGATTCAGGCCTGGGTACTTGTAGGGGCTGATGTGGGAGGGTGTCCCATTGATCTTCTGTTTCTGGGACATTCTCATTGACTCCAGGGCTGGGTCACCAAGCATTAAATCTGAGTCCTGTCTCTGTCACAGACTCACTAACTCATTGTGTCTCAGCTTCCTCTTCTTCCCAATGAGAGTGATTAAATTGCTCTGCTCTATCCCAGAAGGCAGAATTAACCCAGGGATGAGCCCAATGAAGTTGGATAGAATGCTGGGCTTAAAGCGTGAGAGGGATCTCTGTAAAATGGGGATACTTCTCACAATTGTTATGAGGAATAAATGAGATATTTGTAAAATGCCTAAAACAGTAGGTACTAAACAAATACTAGCTATGAGGATGATGTAATAAAGAGGAGAAATTAGATTTGGTATAAGAAAGAACTTGCTGGGACTTAAAGCCATCTAAAAATATAATGGGGTCGGGGCAGCTAGGTGGCACAGTGGTTAGAGCACCAGCCCTGAAGTCAGGAGGACCTGGGTTCAAATCTGGTCTCAGACACTTCTTAGCTGTGTGACCCTGGGCAAGTCACTTAACCCCAATTGCCTCAGCAAAAAAGCAAAAAAAATATAATGGGGTCCTCCTTTCTATTTTTGAAGAGGTTATAGAATCATAAATTTGAGAATAGAAGGGACTTGAAATGCTGTCTAATCCTCTTGTTTTATAGTTGAGGAAACCGAGTGCCTGAAATGCCACATAAAAAAGCCAAAGCTGGGCTTCAATGCTTGTCCTTGGGAGGCAAATCTAGCTTTCCTTCCATCCCACCATATGGGTTAGAGATCTCCCCTCCCCAGATGTCTTCATCAGAATCATGATTCTAGTTTGCTTCAGAGATGGCTTTGAGCCAAGTGGTCTTGGCTCTGATGCTGACTTAGATGGCCTTGAACAAGAAGTCCATCTCTCTGGGACTTAATCTCACTTCCTGTAAAACAGGAAAAGGATGTTCATCATCTTCATAGGTGGGCATCCCAACTTTAAAGTTGAGCTATCAATAACTAACATTCCTAGACTGTTGTAAAGATCCAATGACATAATGATACAAGATTACTCTGGAAAATCAGAATCATGATGTTAATGTGAGAAGCTGAAAAAGCACTTATAATTGTAGAAAAAGTTCAGTAGACTTGTCAGTCACAAGATTTATGGAAGGTTTATTAAAGACCATCTAGTCCCAGGGTTCTTAACCTGAGATCCATGGACCCTCAAGATCCTGTAGATAGATTTCTGAGGTTCCATGAACTTAGATGGGAAAAAGTTCTCTTTATTTTGTCTCCCCCAGTGGAATTTTAGCATTCTTTAAATTTAAGAACATGATTCTGAGGAGTCCATAGATGCGATCAGACTACCAAAGGGGTCCATGGCACAAAAAGGTTAAGATCCCTGGTTTGGTCCATCCTTTTTCATTTTACAGAGAAAGAACCCAGAGAAATGGGGTGACTTCTTTGAAGTCACCCAAATCAGTGTCATAAGCCTAGAACATAGGTTTCCCATCTTCTCAGCTTAGGAAGTCCCCAGAGTGACAGACAAAAAAGGTCAACTGCCAAATACCTAGACTTTGTAATCAATTCTGATATGGAAAACGGATTGAACCCTTGCTCTTCTGGACTTGGGTGAAACCCAGCCTCGTAACTCATAAAATGTTAAAGGTGTAAGGGAACTTAGAACAGACCCCAGAACATCAGAGAAAGAAAGGAGTTTACAACATAGAATGTCAGAGATGAAAGAAACATTAGTGCATAGAACATTGTCTAAAAATTACTTTAGAATATAGAATTTTAGAACTGAGAAGGGTCTTAGAACACAGAATGTTAAAGACTGAAGGGATCTTAGAACACAAGATGTCAGAGTTGAGAATAGAGCAGAGAAAGTCAGTCTAGGAAGGACCTTAGAACAGAGAGTATTAGGTTTAACCTTAGAACATGAATTGTCAGAGCTTGGAGAGACCTGAGAACATATAATGTTAATGTGGAAGAGGCTTTAGAACAAAGAACATTTTTGTTGTTTAGTCATGTCTGCTTTTTCATGACCCCATTTGGGGCTTTCTTGGCAAATATACTTGAGTGGATCCAACTCATTTTACAATTGAGGAAACTGAGGCAAACCTGGTTAAGTGACTTTCCCAGGATCATTCAGCTAGCAAGAGACTGAGGCCACATTTGACA
>JAJPUD010026484.1:0-16459 GCA_023553655.1 Myrmecobius fasciatus
TTTTTTTCTTCTTCTCTTTCTAGATCTGATGTTTCTTGTGCAGTAAGATAACTGTATAGATATGTATACATGTATTGTATTTGTCATATAATTTATCCTATCTAGCATGTATTAGATTACCTGTCATCTAGGGGTGGGGGTGGGGGGAAGGAGGGGAAAAACTTGGGAAACAAAAAGTTTTTGCAAAGGTCAATGTAGAAAAATCACTCATATGTTTTGTAAATAAAAAGCTTTTAATAAAAAAAGAGTATATAAATCGTGGTCTCAGATCAATAAATGCACTTCAAAGTTCAATAATTGTAGTCTCTGCCTATCCCACGTTATGACTTTTCAACAAGGCCCTTGAGCTGGTCTCAAGTGTCACCCAAATAGGGACATGAGCATAGGCCTACATTGAAGTAGAGAAGCATTGAGGAGAAGAATGTATCCCTAATCATTTGATACTCTGAAGCAACAAAAGGTAAGAGCATCATCAGGAAGGCATAAAATCAATAGACACACAAGGTATTGGAAGTAGAAGAGGGGCTGTAGTTTCATTTAAAGTCTAAGGCTAATTTTAGTCTCACTTTGCTTAGTTTAGCAAAATAAACAGTCTCAATCAAGAGAAAAACAGAGGCAGATGTATCTAAAAGTGCTAAAAGCAAAAAAAGGTAGTTAAAGATAGAGGATTGCTTATAATTACTCATCAATTAAAGGAATTCATGATATGGGTAGAAAAATATTTCCCATCTCAGGGAACTCTTAATTTGGAAAAATGGGAAATGGGAAAACAAATGGGACTCATGTAGAATTTTGACACCTTTCTTAAGGGTCCCTTGACCCAAACCTAAAAGCAGGCAGCATGCCAAAACTTCTGGTGGCTTTCATATTTGGCTCTGGATGTGGAACTTTCTCTTGAAAGAGAAGAATGCAAAGAGACCTCATGGTAGTAAAATGGAATCCTCCTCTCTCTTTTCCTCTTTCTGAAATTGGTAATGAACCATCAAAATATTAAGGGAAGAAAGTTGGCAGGATGCTCCAGGATTAATTGAGTATATTAGGCTTAAGTCTGTCTGTAATAGCTGAAAATAGATTTCTGTGTGTGTGTCTGTATGTGTATGTCTGCCTTGCATTTGTGTTCTGTGTTAAAAGTTAGCAAGCTTGTGACAGAGAAGAATTCAGTCTCCATGTCACTGGCTTGGAAAAATATTAGGCTGAATTGTTGGAAATGGAATTCATTCAGAATAGTAATTTCTGCAAGGTGGCTCAGTGTATTGATCTTTGATCATGGTAAGGTAATTTGGGAGCTAATTTTGTGCTCCTCAAGATTAGGGTAGTGCAAGGAGAGAGAATATTTTTCTCTTTCTCTCTATTTCTGGCTGACTGCAGCAGCTTTGCATGAGAAGGGGAGAGAAAAGGAAAAAATATATTTAATATAATAAAACAGTGAAAAAGTTTACACATGTAGTCATGAGAAGTGCATAGATTTAAAGGGATTAAAAAGTTTGGGAATTTTGGAGAAAATGGAAGAGCAGTGTGCTGTCACTTTAAAAACTCCTATAAGCTAAGGCTTGTGGAATCATGCCAGGAAGAATCTCAAGATAAAAACCCACATGAAGCAAGAATTTGTTTCTTAACTCTTTCCTGGCTTACTAAATAGAAGAGGTTTGAATAGAATATCTAGGTAGATTTTTATGTACTTTTACAAACTAAAGTACTAGTTAAATTCTAGGTAATTTTGAAATTGGTATGTGTGTTAAAAATTGGAAACTTAATTGAATGTGATATATTGGTTCTAACTGAATTGATTTAGTAATGGGTTCTTTCTGAGATTGTAGAACCCAAAGTTGAATTATTATAAACTGAAAAACCACAAGAGGTGGAAAATGTGTATATAAAAATCTGTTGTTATCACTCTTGCTAACTCAGTAAATGTAATTTAGAAGATTGGGTATTTCCACCTTCGCTTGTGAATTAAGAGGACTATTGGTAATTACTATGCATGTGAAACAAGAGAGATAGGCAGGGTAGCATTATCAAAATAAAATGTTAGAATATTGAAATAGGAAAGCTCCTGGAAGGAATAATGGTTATTTTCAACCTTATGTTTTAGAAAAAAATTCCTTTAAATCTATGGGGCAAAGACATTTTTGAACATATAATGTTATACATATTTAGCCCTTCAAGTCATATATTGCATCCTTTTGAAGGTCATTATGGGCAGTCTTTGTCACACTCTGGTGTGGCTAGAATAGTAGCTTCTGTCAAAGGAGAAGCTAACTGCTCTATATCAACTGGTCTATGAGCAGCTCAAATTAGGACATACAGAATTTTCTACTAGCCCTTGGAATTTTCCAGTATTTGTAATAAAAAAACAATCAGGAAAATGGAGAATGTTACATGTCCTTCATGCAATAAATGATACCATCATCACTATGGGTACCCTTCAGCCTGACTTTCCTTCTCCTACCATGGTGCTTGCTGAATGATCCCTGATAGTTATTGATTTAAAAAAACTGTTTCTTTACTATTCCACTTGCAAAGGAGGATAAATCTAAATTTGCCTTTACTATTTCTACTATAAATGTGGAGACACTTGCACAAATATTTCAATGGAAAGTGTTACCTCAACGTATGAGAAATAGTTCTACAATATGCCAAAATTTTGCTAGACATGCCATGTTATCAGTGAGACTGAAACATTCATATTCCAAAATAATTCAATAGATGGATGATATTTCATAGAGCAGTAAAGACATAAACAATTTCAATTTCTTTATACATGACCTAAAGGAAGCCCTATATTCATGAATTTTGGCAATTATTCCTAAAAAAATCAGAAACAAGCTTCTTTTTTGTAACTTGGCTATCTGATGGAGTCTCAAATAATCTGATTCCAGAAACTTGAGCCTTTGGGTACTGATTATTTAGTATATTAAAGCAAAATTATTTGTGTAATGTTGAACTTAAAACTATCTTCTTAGATATCAAGATAAGCTGTGAACTTTCAGAGATGAATCTCTTCTGTTATCAATATAAGATTATAGCCAATAATTATTTAAAATGTTTGTTCCTTGAAAGCTAAATCCATCTGAACCTTGCTATTTAAGATGACATTTCTTGGGGTTATAACTAATATTGTTTGGAGTTTTGAATTTAGGTATGACTGATAGATTATCAAGTCAGCAATACACCATCCAAAAGATCTCCATTCCTTGGAATTAATAGCAAATGGAAGTCACTCATTATTCATATCCAACTTTTGGGCATCTTCCTTATATATATGGAACTGTGAATATCTTCTTTAGGTTTGATATGACTACCCCCCAAGCCATAGAAGCTACTACCCATGTCATTGATCATTATTGTTTTGCTTTATTATTCTTGATATTCCAATACACCACAGGACTGACAATGATCCTACCTATACTAGTAAGAATTTTGCATGATTTTGTCTCATCTATAAAATCACTCACTTTACTGGCATCCAATCCTATTTTATGGGGCAAATCATTGTTGAAAGATGTAATAAGTATATTAAAATGCTCCTTGAAGAACAGAAAAAAGGGGGAATAGAGAATAATGCAAGAAGGAGATTGGATCAGGTAATATATACCATAAAAATTTATCAGATGATCAAGGATGTACTCCTGTGCAAAAACATTTTGTGGGAAAAAAGAACAGATTGTTAGATGAGCAAACAGATGCCATGGTAAAGTGGAAGGATCCAAAAATGGGTAATTGGGCTGGTCCAGTAAAGTTACTAATGTGGGGTCGAGGTTATGCTTGTGTTCTTCCAGAAAATGCAGAACTTGTCTGGATCCCCAAGAGAAACATCCCAAAATGTCATCACACTAGCTGCAAAGATGAAAACTCTGAATATCTCGGGAAACCCTTCAAGAAAGGACTGATGGAAGAGGAAAGCAAGAATATGGTGGAGGAGAATAGGTACTTATGGGATGGAAGAATGATTACATTGGATTTATATACCTTAACCCCCATGAATTAAACCTGTCCCTGATGACTGTAAATAATACTGATAAGTCTTGGGGGGGAAAGTGTATAACCCGTATATTATAAATATAAATAAGATTGTATCTATGCAGCTTTTAGCTACAAAATCCCTCATATATTTTTCTAGTATTTTCAGATTGATGGTATTGACTTCAAGATATTGCAAACAAACTGTAGAGTTTTCAAAGGATTGCAAAAAATGTATCTAAGGCTTTAAAGGCACCATGGCTTGTAAATCTTAATTTTGAAAACAAACTGGATGCTCTGTAATCTGCAGTAATTGATACTGGAGCTGAATTAGATTTATTAGAAATAAGAACTCATTTATGCTGTGTGACATATATATATATATATATATGTGACACTTATGATCTTTAATCATACAAAACATAACTGGAATACTGTAAGAAATAAGTTACTTGATATATGGGTTAATTCTACATTGCATAGAGATTTGGATTGAATAGAAAATGTCACACTGGGTAGTGAAAATAGTGAAATTGCAATGAATGAAAATGGAGTAACTGATGAGATATTGAATGTTCTTGAACAGATAAATCCTTTTAATAATGTAGGAAGCATGATATTACATTTTGGTTTGTTTTTCTTACTCCTAATGCTAATGTGTGCATGTGGGAACCCCTTGTTTAAAATTGGCTTTAAAAATTTCTCAGCGTTAACCATGGACTTTCCATACCTTGAGTTAAAAAGAAAGGGGGAGATGTAAAGGGCTAGCAATAAGCAGATCTTCTAAAAAGCTATGCAAGGAGTTTGCATACTTTTATGCAGCTGTGAATTGATCTGCAGCAGGCTCCCCACTCTTCTGCAACAAGGGTTGAGAATAGGATTTGTTGACCTATTAGATCAAATAAGTACTGCTAGCACAAAGATGGAAGAAATCTGGAAGTTACCTATGTGAACAGATAAACATCAGGAAAACATGTATTATATAAATTGAAAATAACTTTGGTGATGAATGCAGGGAACAAGAGCAAGGCATCACAAACTAGACAATTTATGATTATGTTGTGGTACACAGATTGTTATACTAATTACTATTTAATGTTAATGTCAAGCTGCACTGTAAGAATGGAATATACATTATGTAACTTAGAAACACCTGATGTTATTGCAACACTAGCATAAAAAGTATATAAATCCTGGCTCTCAGATTAATAAATGCATTCCAAAATTCAATATTTGAAGTCTCCACCTGTCCTATGTCATGCCTTCTTCTCGATAAGGGCCTTGAGCTGGTCTCATCCAACAGCTAATAAATGCCTACAGTAAGATTTGAACTCAGGGAGTAGTCTCCCTGACTTCAGACCAGGCACTATTTCTAATCTGTCACCTAGCTGCCTGCTATTTATGCTGTCACATCTATCCAATATATGAGATTTACTTTGTCATGGAGCAAAATATAAAGGACTTGTTGTCAATGTGCACTAGAATGTTTCTTCATAACCAAAGTTTTTGAACATTTTGATGAGAGCTCACTTCAAAGGAAAAGCATCTGTCTTATGTTTGGGATACCTAAATTAACTTTGTCCTCTGCTGGTGAATGCAATTGGATTTTGGTGACCAGAGGTTTCTTGACATCAGTAAGTTCTAAATCCTCCAAATAGAAAATAAGACTTTCTTGGATGTTCAAAGATTATTCCTTATGCAAGTATGAAGCTTCTGATAAGTTTTATAAAAATTTGTTAACATTTGTTTGTGTATTAATATCTAAATTGCTATGCTGTAATATTTAAAACAATTTATCATTTCTTACACTTCTACTTATATTTCTTTAGCTCTATATGAACACAAACAGACATTCAATGACTTAGCAATAACAGCTTAATTTTTAAAATAAGTGTTTACTTGTAAAATCCTAGAAAATTGCTTCTATATCAAATATTCTGTGGATATGATCAATTTTTGAATATTTCCATCTTTTGGGACCTCAAAGTGTGTTTAATATCAGAGTCAGCATTTATCAGGATCCAGCTTGTTGCTTGAAGTGCCATGCTAGTATTTTGAATAATAGCAACACAATAGTTTAAATTATTGCTGACACCTGACTGTGAGTGAAGTTTAACATGACAGAGCAAGGATATTCACTTTCTTATTGACATCAACAGGCAGTGAGGTGTTGCAACAAGATAGCCTGTCAGGCCTGGAGTCCATAAGACTTAAAGATTCAAAATTTCAAATCTGGTATCAAATATATACTATCTGAGTGACCCTGGAGAAATCACTTAATCCTATTTGCCTTAGTTCCATGATTTATAAATTGATAAATCCACTCCATTGTATTTGCTAAGAAATCCTACATGGGTCATGAGAAGTAAAAGAATGAACAATAGAAATTGATGTCAACAACTTCCTGAGAAAACTTCAAGATCATTTTGGTATCTTACAGATATGAGCCCTCTTGGTCACTTTGTCCTCCAAGTATAAATCTTTTCTTCAGTTATAAAGATCATCTAAAATATGTTTCATAAAATGATTAAAACATTAGGTTACTTGAGATCACCTATGTAGGGTAGCATTGAACTCATTTTCATACCTATACAGAGTTCTATGACTAGAAGAACTAGTCCCATAAGAAACAGATGATGAGGTCATTGGGAAGATTTATTATTGAGATATGAAACAAATGCTTCTCTGAGCCTGATTTTTCCCCATTGCTGATTCAGATTTTAACTTCTAGACAACCAAAGCTGCATTAAGTTCAGTAGCAAAACTAGCATATTTGTACATATATGTATATATATACATGCATGTATATATATAGACATTTAATCCATATTTTAACTGAAAAGAAGTGTGCTTCTCAGGCAAAATCTTCATGGTAATTATGCTTGCATCAGACCAAAATGTTCTCTATTTCTTTGGTTCTTTCCTTTCTTAGGAAGAATGTTGTTGCCTTTGGATCCAGCTCACATTTGATCATTTACATGATTCTGTCTCAGAATCCTCATCTGCTTTTGTGACTCCCTTGCTTTTCTTTTGTGCCTTTCCAACAATAAGATTATTGTTCTTTGAAGAAGTATTGGGGTCTTTCATTTATGTGAATATTTACTTCACCCTGGTTTACTGGGACAGCAGTAGCTATGATTTGTAGTCAGGGAAGTATGATTTTGAAAGCCTAAAGCCTGACTGTATCTTCATTTGCTGATGCTACTGCACCTATAAACTCTTTATTTGAGTATACACCTTGACTATAAAACAGAAGTCTTTACTTATTTATACTAAATATTAGAAATAATAAATATAATAAATCTTTCTTGTATTTCTTGGTTTTGTCAACATGGCTGTTACATAATTATAATCTGTCTGTCCACTAGAAACTATATAAGTTCCAGAGCTGTTCCTTTCAAACTCTTTATCAGATAGTTTTTGTAAAGTAATTAACACAGTATATGGCATATAATAGGCACAATGTAAATACTACTACCATCACCACCACCATCATCATTATTATTATTACCTGAAATTCATACTGTACATTACATAGTTAGACTTAAATTAGAAACTCTATCAGCTGGTTTGAAGGACACTTATATGAGCCATACAAAATTTTAGAGATTTTTTTTCAGAAGGAATTTTTAGGGAAAAGGTTAAAGGCAAAGAATGAAACTGAATCCCTAGCGATCAGTAACTGGTATTAGACACAACTCCTAAAGGCTTCTTAGGGGCATAGTGAACAGTAAAATATTATGTATGTGTTGGGGCGGGGAGTGAAGGCTGGTTTGACTGATAATACCTAAGATCATTTTCAACTCTACTACCATGTGGTTCTATAATTTTAATATCTCTTCTGATTTTTTTCTGCTTTAAAACAATAGCACCAACAATGATTAACTCCCCCCCCCCAACTTTCCCTACGTATCAGTAATTTCCAAAGTCTTTCTTTTTCCTTACTTTGGTACTTGACAGTTCTGTAGGTCAGGGTTGCATAATCTGTAGTCCATGAATTTTCAAACATATATGGTTAATTGCATATCAATATAATTGATTTCCTTAGCAATCTTGTGTATTTTTTAAATAAAGCTTTTTATTTTCAAAAGACATACATTTTCAAGACTCACTCCAAAAAACATTGTATTCCAAATTTGTTTTCCTTCCCCCCTTCCTCTTAATCCCTCCCCAGACAAGTAATTAAATATATGTTAAATGTGAGCAATTCTTCCATACATAGTAACATAATAATCATGCTGCACAATAAAAATTAGATAAAAAGAATAATAGAATTGAGAAAGAAAAGAAAATGCAAGCAAACAACAGAAAAAAATGTGAAAATACTAGGTTGTGATCCACACTTGTTCCTCACAGTTCTCACTCTGAGTGCATATAGCCCCCTCTCTCACAAGACCGTCGGAACTGACTTGAATAATTTCTCTATTGAAAAGAGCCATACCCAAGATTTTTGTAAAAAATTGTTGCTACTCTGTACAATGTTCTCTTGGTGCTATTCATTTCATTGAGCATCAGTTCATGCACATTTCTCCAGGCATTTTCAAAATGATCCTGCTGATTTTTTCTTATAGAACAATAATAGTCCATAACATTCATATACCACAACTTATTCAGCGATTCTCCAAATGATGGGCTTCCACTCAGGTTCCCATTCCTTGCCACTACAAAAAAGATTGTCACAAATATTTTTGCACATGTGGATCCTTTTCCCTATTTTAGATATCTTTGGGATACAGGGCCAATAGAAAGACAGGTGGATTAAAAGGTATGTACAGTTTGATAGTCCTTTGGACATAGTTTCATATTGCTCTCCAGTTGGATCAGTTCACAATTCCACCAACAATGTATTAGTGTCCCAGTTTTCCCACATCCATCATCATTATCTTTTCTTGTCATTTTAAGCCACTTTGAAACTATACAGTGGTACTTAAGAGCTGTCTTAATCTGCATTTCTCTGTTCAACAGTGATTTAGAATCCCTTTCATATGGCTAGAAATGGTTTTCATTTCTTCATCTGAAAATTGTCTGTTCAGATCTTTTGACCATTTATCAATTGGAGAAAGGCTTGTGTCATAAATTTGAGTCAATTCTCTATATATTTTAGAAATGGGGCCTTTATCAGAAGCTGCAGATGTAATTTTTTTCATTGTTTATTGATTATTTTTAATGTTGTCTGCATTAATTTTGTTGGTACAAAAACTTTTTAACTTAACATAATTAAAATTTTCCATTTTGCATTCCATAATGTACTGGTTCTTTGGTCAAAAATTCCTTCCTTCTCATAGAATTTTGTTCTTCTAGTTTGCTTATAATATCATTCTTTATGTCTTAATCATGAACCCATTTCTACTGTATCTTGGCATAGGGTGTTAGTGTGGGTCAATGCCTAGTTTTCACCATACTAATTTCCAGTTTTCACAGCAATTTTTGTCAAATAGGGAGTTCTTATCCCCGAAACTGGGGTTTTGTGGTTTATCAAACACTAGATTACTATAGTCATGGACTATTGTGTCTTGTGAATCTAACCTATTCCACTGATCAAGTACTCTTTCTTAGCCAGTACCAAATGATTTTGATGACAACTGCTTTTTAATATAGTTTTAGGTCGGGTACAGCTAAGCCACTTTCATTTGCATTGATTTCATTAATTCCCTTAAAATGACCTTTTGTTTTTTCCAATGAACTTTGTTATCATTTTTCAAGCCCTATAAATTAACTTCTTGGGAGTTTGGTAAGGTATGGAATATGTAGAATTAATTTAGGTAGATTGGCATTTTTATTACATTTGAATATACTCAATATTCTTATTGATTAGATCTGATTTTATTTGTGTGGAATGTGCTTTGTAATTGTGTTCATATAGTTTCTTATTTTGTCTTGTCAAGTAGATTGCAAAATAGTTTATATTATCTACATTGAGATTTCTCTTTGTATTTCTTGCTGCTGCACTTTGTTGGTAGTTTTTTTTTCTTTTCTTTTTACCTTTTTATGCTGTTCTTGAGTTTGTATTTGAAGTTCAAATATTCTGTTCATCTCTGATATTTTCATCAAAAATAAATGAAATCTAACTATTTCATGAAATGCATATTTTCCCCCTGAAAAATGATGATTAATTTTGCTGGATAGTTTATTATTAGCTGCAATCCAAGTTCCCTTGCTCTTTGGAATATCATATTCCAGGTTCTTTGATCTCTTAAAATGGAAACTGCTGGGTTCTGGTAATAATGATTGTGGCTCCTCGATATTTGAATTGTTGCCTTCTAACTGCTTACAATATTTTCTCCTTGATCTGATAATTATGAAATTTAACTTTTTTAGTTCCTTTTGCATTTGGCCAATTGAACTTTTAAATGAGTCATTTTATTCATTTGATTTTTTCTCCCATTTCACCAATTCTGTTTTTCAAGCAGTTGTTTTCTTTTTCCATTTCTTCAAATCTATACCTGAAAGGAATTATATGCTTTTCCCATTTTGCTAGATCTATTTTTCAGTAGTTTTCTTTGGATAATTTATGTGTTTTCTTTCCCAAACTCTTCTGCAAATTTCTCATCTCCTTTCCCTATTTTTCTTCTAACTCTCTTTTAAGATCCTGTTTAAATTCTTTCAAGAGAACCTTGTGAGATGGAGGCTAACTCATATCACATTTTGGAGTTGATCTGGAGATGTTTTGTCTTTAGTATTCTCAGAGTTTGAGGTCTGTTCTTCTCTGCCTCCATAAAAACTATCTATGGTCAGAACACTTTTTGCTTTTTTGTTCATTTTTAAAGGTTGAGGTCTGTTCTTGGGACAAAGGGGGGATTGTCCCAAGCTTCCTCTGCAGGTGAAAGTGACTTCATGCTGCTCTGGATCATGACTTCCTTCCTGTGTTGGGTGCCTGTGGTCAAATCCCATGGTTATTCTGGGGTTCAAGGGCTCACTATTTGCCTTTGGGATTTGTGTCGGATGTCTCACATCTAGTCTGCGAACCTCCTGGCTTCTGAACCAGGACAGAGTAGCCAACATGCTGTATTTTGTCTAATAGCCTCCTGTTAGATTCTCCTGGAACCTGGAGGCCGCTTCACCCTGGGTGCCTGAGCTGTATCTGTGCTTGGCCACCTCCCCCCATGCCCCATTGAAACAGACCTTTGTTGAAGTTCTTCCAAAATATCTTCTGCTAGAATTTTATTTCACTGAAATATTTCATTCTGTCACTCCAAAAATAGCTCAGAGATTTGATCTGGTGTTGATCTGAGGGAAGCCAGGAAGAGCTCAAATATCTATTTTCCACCATCTTAGCTCTGGTATATTTTCTTACTGCATCATTATTATCAGTGCTAATAATGATGATGATGATGATAATAAGTAACATTTATATAGTATCTACTATGTGCTAATCTGTTCAAAAATATTGTCATACTTAATCCTCACAAACCTGTCACAGAGCTGTTATTTTGCTCATTTTATGATTTATAAACCTGAAATAGAGGTATAGTGACCTGCCCAATATCATGTCACTAGTATCAAATTTGAAATCAAGCCTTCCTGACTCCAGGTCCAGTGCTCTTTTAATTGTGCACCCTAACTATATAACATGCAATGAGCTAATGTGGTCAAGAAGCAATACAAAAATGTGAACCTTGCAAATTGTCTATGGGGATTTTCTCCTTTCACCATCAAAAAAGACACTCAGGAGTAATACTGAGCAAATATTTGAATTCTATACTACTCAAATAATTCATGGCAAAACAGAAACCAATGTCCGGGTTTTTTCTTCTCAGTCCAACCCTAGGTATGGCTTCAAATTGATTTAATTAATGGACCTCTTCCTTCCATAATTATGATAATGAGGAAAACTTCCTTTAGGATTTCTGGTAATTAAGTTTTCAGATTTAGGAACTCCCTATCTCTTCTTTCACGTCACCATAAAAACTTCCTATGATTAGATTCTTTTTTGTTGTTTTTTGCTCATCTTTTTTGTTTTTTTTCCCTTTCTTTTAAATTTGAGCTCTGCTCCTGGGGTGGAAGGTGTACTATCTCAGGCTTTTTGCATAAGGGGTTTCAGGCCCAGGCTGTTTACCTGATGTCCTGAAATCAGTGGGGGACAGTCATTTTTGGTGCTGAGTTGAGGAGTGGGATGAGGAGTGTATGGCCCTGTTGGAGACTGTGAGGGACTGGCAACTTATCTGGTGCTGAGCTTAGATCCTAGTCCTAGGTTCTGGCATGTGCTGAGGCTGGTGGGGTGTTTCTTCATTTTTCTGGGGCTACATTGAAGCAATGGCCAATGGTTTGGCCATTGAAGGCTTCCTGTTACCCAAGGGATTGCTGAAATACATGGTGGTTCACAAAGCTGGTGTGCTTGTTTCCCTGATTATACTGAAGCACATGGGAGGTGAGAAGGCATGATGTTGATATTTACCTCCAACACTGCACTGGCTCTCAGGACCTCCTGCTTATTTGTTAAGGTAGGACTCACTAGTGGCTTTCTGGGATACTTCCTCTCCTAGACTGTGCTCCTTTAATACCTGAGACAGACCTTTGTTGATCTACCAAGTTTCTTGAGCTAAAAGATTATTTTGCCCCATTTTTTCATGCTTTTGCTATTCTAGAATTTGTTTTGGTTCACTATTTAGTGATTGTTTGGGGAATATAGAGGAGTTATGGTGATTTACTGATTACTCCATCATCTTGACTCATAGAAAAGTAATTCCCTATTTCTTGAAAAGTTTTGAAATTGCATGAAAAACACATTCTAGTGAAGTCTAATCTCTTATCAATGTCTAAAAAAGGAAACAGAAAAGCAAAAAAGCAGCCTGTATAGGAGTGGTCTAGGAATTGCCCTCTTAGAATCAGCTGCATAAGCATAAGTTGCTCTCCATGTACTTTTTCTACAAGTCTCCATTTTTTGGTACTAGAAAAAGAGAGGTTTTCCTAATCTCTTTTGCTAGACTGCAGCCTCTCAGCTGAAGGAAGATGAAAGACAGAAGGGGAAGGTGAACCATCTCAACAACTTGAATTTATATATCATGAGAAAAGGGCAATTCTTTGGATTAGAATACATACCCTCAGATTTCCATTTACCATCATCTAGAAAGTAGACCCAGATATTGGAGATTTATGAGAGGAGTATTTTTGGTCTTTGCAACAAGATACTACAGGGCAAATCTGCCTTCATGGAATGTATCTCTCAGGTAAAGATCTTTGCCCTGTATCCTCACCAGAATTTTGGATAATTTTTTTTCAAAATAATCACTGGCTATAATGATAAATCCTCCCTACATATAGATATGTGTAAAGGGGAACTTTCAAAGGTAACATGACTTCAAAAAGTTCAAAAATAAAATTTTATTCATAATAGGACTAATATCCCATACAAGTTAAGGGTATTCTTGAAACAAACAAAAACATATGAATCAAATTTGAGAGATAAAAAATGCAAGAAATATAATATAAGGGAATGCATTTTCCTTAAAATTTAATGACCTATTTTCTTTAAGAAGTAGACACCTTAGCCTATGTGACACAGATTATGAATGATAAAAGGTTTTATTCAGCACATATAAAAACAAGTAGCCTGGAATTCAAAATATTGAGTTTAGTTCTTGTCATGAGGTTTTTATTATATACTCAGTTTCTTCATTTCAGAAATAATTTTGTATGGGCACATGCATACACACATACACACATAAACATATATACACACTATCAAAAGAGTCTTAGTCTTAGGTGACTGGTCTTGCACTTGATTCAATTCCATCTATTGATTAGTTATAATATTTATCTCCATGTTTGTCTTCAAGACAGAACTGAGTCTTTCCTTTTAAAATGACCTTACGATGTGCTTTGCTGCCAGTCACTGTCTGGATTAAAACTATTCAATATTTGGGTAATTTGAGAAATGGAGTGATAGCTCTGAGCAACAATGTTATTTTTCCTTCTTCAGAATTAAGGTCCATCTCCCACTCTCAATTTTATATATATATATATATATATATCCTTTTTTGTCTTTCAGCTCTAATCTCCCTGAAGTCTTCATTAGCTTTAAATTTCACTCTGGCCACATATTTCCTCCCTTGCCCCAGAACATCAGGCCTCCATTTGTATATATATATATATTCCTGTGTGTCCTGAAATCCAGTGTATAGAATTTGATTTTGTGTCTATTTTTCAAAATTTTCCTTTTGCAAGGCAAAGTCTAGCAGAGAAAAATAATTTCATATGGAATTTCACATGGAATTATCTGAAGGACATACCCATCTCTTTCCTTTCTCCATTCCTCCTCCATCACCCCTCACACGCATATACCCAAATATCTCCCAATCTAAGTTTCTGCATTAACTTTATTGTACCAATATTATGGTCCTCTTCCCCTCAAATTCCTTCATCTCTTAATCCTTTATGGCTTCATTTTAAAATTCAATTCAGTTTTCAATGTAATTGAACAGATATTCATTAAACACCTACTATGTGTCGAGTTGACATTCAAAGATAACAACTAAACAATATTGATCTTCAAGATTTTATATTATGCTAGAGTGAAACAATGTTTCCATAAGTGAGCAATTCCAAAACATTTACTTTAGGGTGTATTTCCTCACCCAATAATTAATTAAAATTATTGAGTAGATGTCCATCAATGGACAATGGCTGAATAAGTTGTGGTATATGAGGGTAATGGAATATTATTGTTCTATAAAAATGATAAACAAGCTGATTTTAGAAAGACTTGGAAAGATTCATATGAACTGATGCTGAGAGCAACAAGCAGATCCAAGAATACATTGTACATGATAACAAGAAGAATGTGCAATGATCAAATATGAAAGGCATGGTTCTTCTCAGTGGTTGAGGGATCCAAAGCAATTCCAATACACTTTGGACATAAAATGCCATCTCCATCTAAAAAAAAAGAACTAAGGAGACAATGTAAACCAATACATGCTATATTTATTTCTTTTTTCTCTTTATACATCTCTCCAATGGTTTTTCCCTTTTGCTCTCATTTTTCTCTCCCAACATGATTGATGAAGCAATGTATATTTTAAAAAAGACTGTCAAAAATTATAAAGTATTTTAACAAATGATTCAATTAGGAAAGAGTATTGAGTTCACAGCATACAGATGATACCACTTAAGAGATGCACTTGGACTGATTGAAAGAATCAGGCACATCTCTGGACCTACTTGTATCAAAATAAGCCAATTTGGAATTGAACGTTCTAGTAAGAGTTTTCCAGTAGGAGATTTCATTAACAAGCAAATACAATGAAAGTCAAAATACTGTCACTGACAGCACTCTGGATTATCAGATGAAAAGCATATCAAGGACAAAGTAGACATACCCAGGAAATGAAGATGACTCTCAAGGGATGTTTAAGAAGAACTTTATGAAGACTCCAAAAACAGAGAAAAAAAACAGTCAGTAGAAGTTGTGAATTACCCTTTTCCTAGATGTGATCTCTAAGTGTGGGCCTATTTTACCTAAGAAATTTTTGTGTGCAATGGAAGAGAATGTTTGGAGAATATGTGTGTTTTGAAATTACTATTATTACTATCTATTTTCAATAAATATTCCTTTTGCATAAGCTAACTGGTATTAAGAGTTGATTGATTTACAGAAACACTCTCCATGGTAGTTTATGTGTAGAGACACTAGAAACCCCAAACTTCACAGTTACCACTAGAAATCTTTTTTTTAAATTGTTTTATTTCCAAAACATATATGTATGGGTAATTCTTCAACATTAACCCTTACATAGCTTTCTGTTACAAATTTTCCCCCCCTTTTCCCCACCCCTCCCCTAGATGGCAGGATATCCACAATGTGTTAATTATGTTAAAATACTTGACAGATCGAATATATGAATACATATTTCCACACTTATTGTTGTGCAAGAAAAAACATATTTACAGGAAAGACATATCAGATAAAGGAAACACAATGTAAGCAAACATCAATCGAGAGTATGAGAATGTTATCTTGTGGTCCACATTTCACATCCCTCTCTCTGGGTGTATATGGCTTTCTTCACTGAACAATTGGAAGTGGTTTGAAACATTTCATTGTTGAAGAGAGCCATGTCCATCAGAATTGATCGTCATATAGTATTGTTGTTGCTGTATATAATGGTCTCCTGCTTCTGCTCATTTCACTAAGCATCAGTTCATGCAAGTCTCTCCAGCCCTCTCTGAAATTGTCATTCTAGTCATTTCTTATACAATAATAATATTCCATAATATTCATATACCATAATTTATTCAGCCATTCTCAAATTGAAGGGCATCTATTCAGTTTCCAGTTTCTAGGCAATACAAAAAGGGCTGCCACAAACATTCTTGCACATGTGGGGCCCTTTAGTTCCTTTATGATTTCTTTGGGATATAAGCCCAATAGAAATGCTGCTGGGTCAAAGGGTATGCACAGTTGGATAACTTTTTGAGCATAGCTCCAAATTGCTCTGCCGAATGGCTGGACCCGTTCACAGCTCCACCAACAATGCATCAGTGTCCCAGCCTTCCCACA
>JAJPUD010026485.1:912-3412 GCA_023553655.1 Myrmecobius fasciatus
ATATATATATATATATATATATATATATATATATATATATTCAGATACTAGAAGCTTTTTTGCTTCAAAAAATTTAATGGCAGAGGATAACTGTCTCACAATAATCAGAAAGCTGTCACATGGAAGAGGGATTATATTAGTTCTGCCTGACTACAGGGAACAGAATTAGGTTAAATGAGGAGAAGTTACAGGAATAGGTCTATACAGAAATAGAAGAGGCTGCTTTATAAAGTAATGAGATCCCTGTCACTGGCAGTATTTTAGCAGAAGTTGTGGGTTTCTCTCTTTGTTGAGGATTGGGAATGTTATTGATAGGATTTATATTTTATAAAAGGACCATATGATCTCTGATATCCCTTACAATTCTAAAAATTTTACCATTTTCTATATCCACAAAATAACACAATGTTCACTTTTAATGAATTCATGAGATTTTATTTGATAGCAGTGTATGACATAAAAAGGATGAGAAAGTAGGCACTTAAAAATGCAATCTCATTATTGGCATTATAATTGAGGCTTTAAGAGTGATTAATAGGTCCGTGTAACATGACCATTTGCATAATAATCTTTATTCACATATTTATTTTATTAATGAACATAAATTAATAGAAATTTGGAAAATTGCTGTAAATTGACGAAGTCCTTTGATGAATTCAGAAAAAAAATTACTCCCCTTCTAAAGACACATATATAAACACATAAATCCACATAATATAACATATCTACATGCCTATCCAGGGACAATTTATCTAAATATTTTGGATTGGATTGTATATTCAAACTTTTATTTTTCTTTTGAATAAGCACTGGGGCATTAAAAGTTAATGTCATTCATGTGCATACATAAACTCATATATATAAATATATGCACATGAATGTTTATATCCATATCCATATTGGTAGTTTATTGGTAGAATTCACCTTCAATAAGAGTTATATTCTGGACTTTACCCCTAAATATCACCTAATAAATAATTATATATGAATTTTGGGAAGACTGTCACTTCTCAGTCAAGCCACACCTCAGACTCTTAGGATTTTGTCATTTCCAAAGGGAATTTATGCCAGTAAAGAAGATATTTCTAAAACTGTCAGGTTCCCAACTCCCTGCCATTGAATTAAAATGACACCAGAGAAGAGGATAGACTAAATGGAGAGAACGGTTGCAGAATTTTCACAAATGCACAAGGCCAATATATGTTTGTCCTCCAAGTCACTCAATCCTGTGTCCTTTCTGCCTCAGAGAGGTTATTGAGAACAAAAACTATGTTTTTACTTGTGGAACACTAGGTGACAAAAATCAGTTCAACTCCCTGCTGCTCACAATATACCCTCTGACAAATTCACAACTTAAGGAAATGATTGCTTCCAACCTCTCCAAATCTCTTGTCAGGACCAAATAAAGATATAAGAAATGGTATACATGCCTCTATTTGGTTGTGACCTATTTCCCTTCCATGATGAATCAAAGCAGGAAATTGACTCATCCATATTTCTTTGGAACCTTTTCTCTACTTCCTCTCTAACTCTTACTGGTGGAATAAAACAATTTCATAAGCTACAAAGAATGCAGGGGGAAAAAAAGACTTGGATCCTTTGATTTTATGGACATATTCTTTTGGTGAAATCAGGGGGAAAATGTCATTCTTCTAAATATATATATACACATAAAACATATACATACATAAATCTATATAATATTGTATGTACATATACATACAGATATAGATAATACCATATGTTTACATGACTGCATATTGGAATAATGTATGCTAATTTATCTAAATTTTTATTGACATTGGTTTGAATATTCAAAAATTTTAAGTATAAAAAATGGGACTTTAATATCTCTCATATAAACATATGTACACACACACACACACACACACACACACACACACACATATATATATACACACACATACACAAACTTTCAAGTCCACAAATCATTAAAGAGTCTCATCATCCTAAAAGATCATATCATCTGTGAAACTTTCACCCTTTCAGCACCCTCAGCCTCTGAGACCCCTCCTTTCTTCTGATTGAAAAAAAGTAGAAAAGGTATAGTGAAGAGTTCATCTCAGATCTTCCATTTAAGGAGAGCACTTGGGCAGTTATTTCATCTCTTACCTAATTACACTCTACACTCCTCTGGACTTTTATCAGTGTCCCACTCCATTATAGAATGTTAGCTTCCCTTCATATATTATCTTTATCCATTAGATTGTAAAATGCAGAGACAGTTTTGTTTGTTTGTTTGCATTTCTTCATATCCCAGTGTTTAGCCCAGTGTCTGACTTATAGAAGACACTTAATAAATGTTTATGGCCTACCTGTTTCCCACATTCCCAAGACTAGCACTTGAGAATGTTTAGTCAAACCATCTGACTTAAGTATCTCCTAAAAAGGGGATAATTTACTAAGGTGATACAGTATCAGCTGTTATACAATATTGACTCCAAAGTCTGTGACTCGCCCATTAATACATCCAGAGTTC
>JAJPUD010026485.1:8412-16458 GCA_023553655.1 Myrmecobius fasciatus
AACAGTTATCATTATCATTTCCTGTCATTTTAGCCAATCTGACAGGTGTGTAGTGGTATCTCAGAGTTGTCTTAATTTGCATTTCTCTGATCAATAGTGACTTGGAGCACCTTTTCATGTGACTGGAAATAGTTTCAATTTCTTCGTCTGATGAGGTATGCTATTTTTAACTTTCATTTTTTTCTCTTACTTGAATCTTCTTGTACGAAATGATTAATATTGAAATGTTTTGCATATTTGCACATGTATAATTTACATCTGATTGCTTCCTGTCTTGGGGAGGGGGAAGGAAGAGAGAGAAGCATCCAATTTAGAACTCAAAAATTTAAATCAGGATATTATTTTAAAATAAAAAAAAATACAAAAATTTTATGGATGTTATCCAAAGATTCAAAAATAGTAATTGATAAATTATAGAATTGGGTAAAAAAGCAACATTGTTGCTACTGTATGAAATTATATGTATATATATATATATATACATATATATATACACACAAACATACACATATATGTATATACATATATATAATTTATAGAATATATAGATTATATTCAACATATATTTAACCAACCTTACGGTACTAGAATTTCACTCATACACAATTCCAATATCCTTTTCTGGCTTTCTTTTTAATGTGAGAATGTTCATGTTTGTTATAGCTTTGCAATCTCTAATAAAATATAAAATTTAAAAACTTTTTAAAAATTAAATGTTCCCTTAATTGAATTCTATAAGTAAAAAACCATATGCATTCATTTTGCCACTTTTAGTGCATTTTTTATTTTATATAAAATGAATTTGGAAATGAACTCGATGAGGAAGATATGAGACATTTAATGCCAAAGTTGTTCATTTGCATCTAGAGAATGGCAAGCTACCAGCATGCAGAAAAATAGTTAAACCAATAGGCCAACAGTTAAGGAAGTTTTGAAATAAGCAAAATTCTGATGCAGACAAAAACTAACTCTCTTATATTCATTCTTTTTCATCTTAAGTGCCCTTATTGCCATTCTACTTTCCTAATTCAGGTGCCTATTATTTTTCATTTCACCACTATCAAAACTTCTTTAAGGAATGAATTTGATAAACCAATTCATGCTAATGTCTTAGTAAACCTAATGCAGGTTTCATCCTCTCTCTGCCTTCTTTCTGTCTGTCTCTATTTCCTCTCTCTCTTTCTCATCCATTTCTTCATCTCTCTATCCCTATCAATCTAGATTTTTCCAAATATATATATATATATGTATTTTTATGCATACATAGGAATATATACATACATATACACATATGTATATATTTGTACATGCTTCAAATATAGCTGGTAAACTGTCCAGTTCTAACAAAGATCGCAGATTAATATAGGCATGCACATCTGTGGTATGTAACCAGAACACACATTGTCAATAATAAAAAAAAATTCCTATTCAATTTATATTTGCAACATGTAGTTGATTTTGGGTGTGAGTCAGAAAAGAGAGAGGCAGGGTATGAATGATATGACATAGGCCATTGTCATTTTAAAAAGGGCAAAAGTAAGTCTTTCTGTTTAGCAGATTGATTATATGAATTCCTTGGTTTTATATTGACCTGAAATATTATGAGACATTGCTTACATTTAAGAATAGTCTATTATTATAATAAAGCAAATGTAGGAAGGAATGCTTATTGCCACCTATTGGTTAAAATGTAGAACTGAGCAAGTTTCAGGATAATTTGCATATTCTAAAATCAGAAAAACTGAGCAACATTAATCTACTATTGATTGTTGATTTTATAATTTCAAGTTATAATTATTTATGAAATGTAGCCAAGTACTATTATAATAGTAATTTTTTATTTAAAAATCATCTCCATAACTCTGATTAAAGGAAAAAATAGGGTCAAAATGATCCTATGAAACACAAAAATGTTAACAAAATGTGCATTGAACTTTAGAGAGTGAAAGACTGAAGCAAGTTTATGTGTAATTTTCGGTTTTTCACTTGTTCCTGTGTTTCTCTTAAAAGTTATAAAGAAATATGTTTTCACCTTAACATGTTTATGAACAAATGAGAGGTTTTATAAAATGAATGATGATAAGATCAAATTTCAGTTAGATTTTAAACATATTCTGTCAATTTTAATAAATAAAATAAGCTTACTCTGATGATTCTTAATTACGATGGCTGCAGGGTAGGTTATGGGACCTGCAGGTTTATTTATCCAACTCTGAATTGTCTTCTCTCCAGAAACAAATTTTTAACAATGGAAGGTTAGTTTATATTAAGTTGTGATCCTGAAGAAAAGGCTACTTTCACCAAAATGGATAGTGAAAATAGGTTAAAGCCTCACAAATTAACAGACTACATTATAGAAAAGTACGTACTTCAAGACTTCCATATCCTTTGAGTGGGAATTTTCTCCCTGGGGTAGATTACAATCCATTCAATTTTCTCTAAATGTCTTATTCTTATCTCTGTCCTTTCATAAATCCTCCACAGATCTCCTATCTAAAGGCTTAGGAAGATTTTCTCTAGGGTCTTTCAATATTTCATGGTTGTCTTTGCAATTCCTGGGTCTCCGATATTATCCTTCATCCTCATCAAATAATTGGATTCATTTTTCTTGTAAACTGTATACATACATACACACACACACATATATATATATATATATATATATGTATATATACATATCATGTGTTTTTTTTCCATTTGTGTGTATGCATTTTCATCAGAAATAAAAAAACAGCCTGTTTACCCTTGTTATTCAAGTGATTTAAAATTGGTTTGTTATTTTTATTTCAAGTAGTAAGTATGTTTTATAAATATAATTCTTTTTAATATGCATCACTTTATGAATCATGCTGGAAAAGAAAAAGGAGAGCAAAAAGAAAAACTGTAGTAAAGGAAAAAAAAGAAGTTAACATAGCATGTGTTGGTTTACATTCAATCTCCATAGTTTTTTTTCTGGATGCAGGTGGCATTTTCTTTCCAAAATCTATTGGGATTGCTTTAGATCACTGAACCACTGAGAAGAACCAAGTCTCTTTCATAGTTGATCATTACATATTTTTGTATACATTATTTTATAGAATATATTCCTGGTTCTGCTTGTTTCACTCAGCATCAGTTTAAATAAATCTTTCCAGGCCTTTCTAAAATCAGCTTGCTCATCATTTTTATACAACAATAATATTCATTATGTTCATACACTACAACATATTAAGCCATTCCTCAATTGATGGGCATCTACTCATTTTCCACAAAATGAACTCCCACAAAAAAAGAGCTGTTGCAAACATTTTTGCACATGTACAGTTTTTCCCCTTTTATAGGATTTCCTTGGGAAGCAGACACAGTAGTGCCATTGCTGGCTCAAAGGGTATGCACAGTTTAATAGTCCTTTGGGCATAGTTTCAGATTGCATTCCAAAACGTTTAGATCATTTCACAACTCCACAAATACAGCATTAGTATAGTAATTTTCCCATATCCCTTCCAACATTTATCATTATCTTTTCCTGACATCTTAGCCAATCTGAGAGGTATAAGGGGGTACCTTTGAGTAGTTTTAATTTGCTTTTCTCTAAACAATAGTGATTTAGAGCATTTTTTTCATATTATTATAAATAGCTTTAATTTCATCATCTGAAAATTGTCTGTTCATATCCTTTGACTATTAATCAAATGGGAAATGACTTGTATTCTGATAAATTTTACATGATTCTTTTGTTTTAATTAAAGCTTTTTTATTTTCAAGATATGTACATGGATAATTTTTAACATTCACTCCTACAAAACCCTGTTTTCCAATTTTTCCCCTCCCTTCCACTCTATACCTTCCCAAGTTGGCAAGTGATCCAATATATATGTTAAACATGTGTGATTCCTCTATACATATTTTCACAACTATCATGTTGCACAAGAAAAATCAGATCAAAAAGGAAAAAAATGAGAAAGAGAACAAAATGCAAGCAAACAACAAAAAAAGAGTGAAGATACTATGTTGTAAACCACATTCAGTTCCCACTGCCCTTTACCTGAGTGCAAATGGCATGTTCATCACAAGACCATTGCAAGGGGTCTGAATCACCTCATTGTTCACAAGATCCATGACCATCAAAATTGATCATCATTTAACCTTGCTATAACCACATATAATTATCTCCTGTTTGGCTCATTTAACTTAGCATCAGTTCATGTCACTCTCTCCAGGCCTCTCTTAAATCATCTGCTGATCATTTATTATAGAACAATAATATTCCATAATATTTATATACTATAACTTGTTCAGTCATTCTCCAACTAATAGGCTCCACTCAGTTTCCATTTTGTTACCACTACAAAAAGGGTTGCCAACAAACATTTTTGCACATGTGGGTCCTTTCCCTTCTTTATGATTTCTTTAGGATATAAGTCCAGTAGAAACATGCTGATCAAAGGTTATGCACATTTTGATAACCCTTTGTGCATTGTTCCAAATTGCTCTCCAGACTGGCTGAATCAGTTCACTATGTATCCACCAACAATGTATGTGTCCCACTTTTCCTACATCCCCTCCAATATTTGTCATCTTTTCCTGTCATTATAGCCAATCTGAGAAGTGGTACTTCAGAGTTGTCTTAATTTGCGTTTCTCTGATCAGTAATGATTTAGAACACCTTTTCATATGACTAGAAACAATTTCTTTATCTGAAAATTATCTGTTCTTATCCTTTGACTATTTATCAATTGCAGAATGGCTTGAATTTTTATAAATTTGAGTCAATTCTATATATTTTAGAATGAAAGCAATTATCAGAATCCTTGAATGTAAAAATTTTCCCCAGCTTATAGCTTCCCTTCTAATTTTGTCTGCATTGGTCTTGTGTGTACAAAAACTTTTTAATTTATTATAATCAAAATTATCCATTTGGTGTTCAATAATAAACTCCTGTTCTTTGTTGGCCACAAATTCCTTCTTTCTCCACAGATCTGAGAGTTAAACTATCTTTTCTTCTTCTAATTTGCTTATACTATCACTCTTTATGTCTAAATCAGGAACCCATTTCAACCTTTTCATGGTATATAGTGTTAGGTGTGAATCAATGCTTAGTTTCTGCCATACTAATTTCCAATTTTCCCAGAAGTTTTAGTCAAATAATGAGTTCTTATTCCAAAGGTGAAGGTTGCAGGTTTCTCAAACACTAGATTACTAAAGTCATTTATTATTTTGTCATGTGAACCTATCCTATTTCATGGATCAATTATTCTATCTCTTAGTCAGTACAAAATAGTTTTGATAACCACTATTTTATAATATAATTTTAGGTCTAGTACAGCTAGGCCACCTTCATTTGCATTTTTTCATTAATTCATTTGAAATTCTTGACCTTTTGCTCTTCCAGATGAACTTTGTTATTATTTTTTCCTATATTTATAAAATAATTTCTTGGGAGTTTGATGGGTATTGCAGTGAACAAGGAGATTAACTTAGTTAGTATGTCATTTTTATAAGATTCATTCAGCCTACTCAAGAGCACTTCATATTTTTCCATGAGATTAGATATGATTTAATTGTGTGAAAAGTGTTTTGTAATTTAGTTCATAAAATTCCTGACATTGCCTTGGCAGTTGGGCTCCCAAATATTTTACATTACACATATTAATTCTAAATGGAATTTTTCTTTGTATGTCTTCCTGCTAGACTCTGTTGGTAATATATAAAAATGTTGATGATTTATGTGGATTTATTTTGTATCCTGTAACTCTGCTAAAACTGTTAGTTGTTTCTATATTGTCTAAGGGTTCTCTAAGTATACCATCTTATCATCTAAGAAGAGTCATAATTTGGTTTCCTCCTTACTTATTCTAATTCCTTTAATATCTTTTTATTCTCTTGTTGCCAAAGCTAACATTTCTTTTTTTTGAGTTAAAGCATTTTATTAAAATTCTTATTTCTTATTTTTTATAAAGCTTTTTATTTGTATAACATAAGTATGGGTAGTTCCCCAGCATTGATCTTGACAAAGCTTTCCATTACAAATTTTACCCCCAACCCCCTCCCCTCTCCTAGATGGCAGGAAGTCCACTACATGTTAATAATGTTGAAATACTTCACAAGTTGTGCAAGAAAAATCCTATCTACAAGGAAAAAAAAAAGAAAATCAGAGAAAGGAAACACAACGCAAGCAAACCTCAATAGAAAGCATGAAAATGTTATGTTGTGGTCCATATTTCATATTCCTCTCTCTGGGTATATATGGTCTTCAGTGAACAATTGGGACTGGTTTGAGACAATTCTTTGTTGCAGAGAGCCATGTCCATCAGAATGGATCATCATGTAATATTGTTGTTGCTGTGTATAATGATCTCCTAGTTCTGCTCGTTTCACTCAGCATTAGTTCATGCAAGTCTCTCCAGGCCTCTCTGAAATTGTCCTGCTGGTCATTTCTTACAGAGCAATAATATTCCGTAACATTCATATACCATAATTTATTCAGCTACTCTCCAATTGATGGGCATCCCTTCAGTTTCCAGTTTCTAGCCACTACAAAAAGGGCTGCCACAAACATTTTTGCACATGTGGGTCCCTTTCCCTCCTCTAAGATCTGTTTGGGATATAGGCCCAAGAGAAAAACTGCTGGGTCAAAGGGCATGCACAATTTGACAACTTTTTGAGCATAGCTCCAAATTACTCTCCAGAATGGTTGGATCCGTTCATAGTTCCACCAACAATATATTAGTGTTTCAGTTTTCCCACATCCCCTCCAACATTCATCGTTATCTTTTCCTGTCATTTTAGCCAATCTGACAGGTGTGTAGTGGTACCTCAGAGTTGTCTTAATTTGTATTTCTCTGATCAATAGTGATTTGGAGCACCTTTTCATATGATTATAAATAGTTTTAATTTCATCATCTTAAAATTGTCTGTTCATATACCTTGACCACTTATCCATTGAAGAGTGGCTTGAATTCTTATATATATATGAGGCAATTCTCTCTATATTTTAGAAATTAGGCCTTTATCAGAACCATTAAATGTAAAGATGATTTCCCAATTTGATGCTTCCTTCCTAATCTTGTCTGCATTAGTTTTATTTCTACGGAAACTTTTTAAATTAATATAATCAAAATTATCTATCTGGTGTTCAATTAAGAGTTCCAAATCTTCTTTGGACATAAATTTATTCCATCTCCACAGGACTGAGAGGTAAACTATACTACCTTCCTCTAAGTTGCTACAATACCACTCTTTATATCTAGATCACGAACCCATTTAGATCTTATCTTGGTATGTGGTGTTAGGTGTGGGTCAAGCCCTAATTTCTTCCACAAAAGTGTCCAATTTTCCCAGCAGTTTTTGCCAAATAGTGAATACTAATTCCAAAAGCTGGGGTATTTGGATTTATCAAACACTAGATTGTTAAGGTTAATGCCTAGGTTGTTTTGATAACCTATCCTGTGCCACTGATCCACTGCTCTATTTCTTATCCAGTACCAAACGGTTTTGATGACCGCTGCTTTATCATATAGTTTTAGATCTGGTACAGCAAGGCCACCTTCATCTGCCTTTTTTTTCATTAATCCTCTTGAAATCATTGACCTTTTGTTCTTCCAAATGAACTTTGCTACTATTTTTTTCTAGATCTATAAAATAATTTCTTGGGAGTCTGATTGGTATGGCACTAAATAAGTAGATTTGTTTGGGTAGTATTGTCATTTTTATTATGTTTGCTCTGCCTATCCATGAACACTTAATGTTTTTGCAATTGATTAGGTCTGATTTTATTTGTGTGGAAAGTGTTTTGTAGTTTAGTTTGTATAGTTTCTGACTTTTCCTTGGCAGATAGATTCCCAAATATTTTATCCTATCATCCGTTATTTGGAATAGAATTTCTTTTTGTATCTCTTGCTGCTGAATTTTATTGGTAAGATATAAAAATGCTGATGATTTATGTGGATTAATTTTGAATCCTGCAACTTTGCTAAAGTTGTGAATTGTTTCTAGTAGTTCTTTAGTTGAGTCTCTAGGGTTCTCTAAGTAAACCATCATGTCATCTGCAAAGAGTGATAATTTGGT
>JAJPUD010026487.1:0-16457 GCA_023553655.1 Myrmecobius fasciatus
ATACACATGTACATCCATCCATACAAAAATATATGCTTTCATATGTATTTGTACATGTATATATTGTATGTGTATGTTTTATATATAGATATATAGATATAGATTCAAATTTATCTGAAAAACTACAGCAAGGGTTACATAAATATTTAATAGGAATTTAACTCTAAACATCAACAAAACTAATTTTAAAACTATTGACGTGAAAAGGTGAATTTTTTTTTTTTTTTTGCTTTTTGCTGAGGCAATTGGGGTTAAGTGACTTACCCAGGGTCACATAGCTAGGAAGTGTCTGAGACCAGATTTGAACTCAGGTCCTCCTGACTTCAGTGAAAACGTGAATTTCAACATATATCCACATAATGTCAACATGATGTCCACCACTACTTCCACTATGTATCCTTTTATTTTCTTTGTCCATGCATCCCTACATTTACCCATAAATTTATCCTTCTAATAGTTGTAGTCAATATGCTTACCTTTCTGGCCCTGCTCCCTTTGCCTCAGGTTATTTCAAACAACTTTCTGAAAATTTCTTCATTTATGTGACAGATGGAATAGGTGGGGTGCATACTTATTGGTCTTGCAGAAACAAATGCAGCACACTCCCAGCTCATTCTCTTGTTTTCTTTCTGCAAACTAAGAAAATCAGGCTGTCAGGTTATTAATTAATTAAGATCTTTCCCTCAGATCATCAGTACATGGTTATATCTTTTCCCTTACAAAATGCCTTGCAATTAATATCAAGAATAGTATCATCAAAAAAAAGAATAGTATGATCATCAGTGGTAACAAATTGTATTTCAACCACTACAGGCATTTTGTATACCAATGTGTACTCCTATCAAATTCTTTTCTAAAAAAACACTTTTGTGGCTAGTAAGGACATTCTATTTCTCAGAACTCCCCCAACCCTCCACTAATGCTTTCTCTCTGAAATTACCTCCCATTTACACTTTTTATTTGCATATTGTCTCCTCCTATTAGAATGTGAGCTCCTTGAAGATAGAGACCATGTTTACCTGTCTTTCTTTCCCCAGAGCTTAGCAAAGTTCCTGATACCTACTAAATACTTAATAAATGCTTGCTGACTTACTGACTAGTCACCAGGTGGCATCAGCCAAATGGTTTCATCAGAAGGTATCAGTTTGTAAGCCTCAGCTTTCCCAAAAACCATAGTATCCTTACTGCTGGACAGAATGTGCACTGCCTATAAACTCTTAAATCTACTCCCCTTTCAATGCCCCAACTAACATAGCTGGTGGCTCTTGAGTATTGGCCCGATCCAATATTTTTCTAGGGGAACAAAAAAGGGATATAATTTTGATATGTTGAAATTTTGAAAACTCTATTATGGCTCTTTATCGATGGTTCTGCCTTCTCTCTGCATTTGAGAAATTCCTTTTAATCTCACTGACTTGTCTACAATTTATGTCATTGCATGGATATTCTGGCCTGAAGCTACAAACACTTTTTTTTTATATTGAAGCTTTTTATTTTCAAAACATATGCATGGGTAATTTTTCAACATTGGCCCTTGCAAAATCTTCTGTTCCAAATGCTCCCTCCTTCCCCCCACCCTTTCCCCTAGATGGCAGTAGTCCAATACAAGTTAAATATGTTAAAATACACATTAAATCCAATATATGTGTACATAGTTATACAGTTATCTTGTTGCACAAGAAAAATTGGATCAAGAAAAAAAAACTGAGAAAGAAAACAAGATGCAAGCAAACAACAACAGAAAGAGTGAAAATGCTATGTTGTGGTCCACACTTAGTTCCCACAATCTTCTCTCTGGGTGTGGATGGCTCTCTTCATCACTTAACAATTGGAACTGACAAACACTTTATTGTAGAGAACACACATTAAGAGGAAAAAACATTTCTAACCATTTTCCAAAATAGATATGCAACCACAGTTAATATTGCACCCACATGTAATATGAAATTAATATTGAATATAAGCAAAAAAGCCCATTGTTTTTCCTGGTCTTCTCCAATGGAAAAAAAGTTGGGGGTTAGTTTTACATATCTAAGCTCCTTTTTTAGGGTTCAGAGGACTCAATTTATTGGAGTAAGAAATATTATGGGAGAGGCAAATTTACACTCTCTCTGTCTTACCAATTGATACAGCCCTCAAAAACTGCAGCTAATCCAATCAGTCCAATCAAATCACCAATCATCTGTGCTCTGGCTATATTCACCCATCATGGCTTTGAAGTCAGCTTGAATCTTTGTTTGGGGTCTGGGTCCTTACTCTCAAGCTGTCCCAGTCAAACAGATGGTGACTCAAGTGTCTTCTACAGTCTGAGCACAGTGACAAGTCTCCCTCTGTGGCCAGCAGGACCACTGGCACATGTGGCTCTGCTTCTTCTTTTCCTTCCATGCGCACCAAAATTTGGTGCCAAATGCTTTATTATAAGAACATTTTATTAGTATCTTTTGTTTGCCTCATCTACATTTACCAATATATCCCTCCCTCTCCCAGAAAGCTATCTCTTAAAATAATTGTGGTGTGTTTTTTTCATTTTGTTTTGTTTTGCTTTTAAATAAGATCTGCTGGTCTTTTTCTTAATTCCCAGTCTCACAAGCAAATAAGACAACCAAATTCTCTTCATGGACCTAGTGGTTCATCATTCTCAGCTCCTAAGCTGCTCCCTGCCTCTTCTCTGTCTTCCTTCTCCTACAAACAGACTTTCTGCCTGTTCTGTGTCATTTCTGATCCTTCTGCCTCACTTCTCCATCAAGGACATCAAAACTTTGCAAGTGCAACTCAAGTCTATCTCCTAGTTCAAAGATTATAATAGTCCAAACCACTCTCAGGAATGAGAGGGAGTGTTTGTCCCTCTGAACTACAGACCCCAAAAAGTCAGTCAGTTCTCAAACCTCATTTACATGAAGGAAAACTAACCTAGTTTAAATGGAAGCAATCTCAGTAGATATTACTCCTACAAAACCCTTGGTGGCAAAATTCTAAAGGTCTTCTCTGGAAGAGTTCTTAACCTTTTTTGAATCCCTTTGGCAGGCTCATGAAACATATGGAATCTATAGAATGATGTTTCTTAAATACATAAAATACATAGAGTTATAAAAGAAACTAATTAAATTGAAAGTTACCAAAACATTTTTTAAAAGGTTCATTGATTTTAGGGTAAGAATTTCTCTTCTAGAGGTTTTTCCACCATTTAAATGTTATTAGGACCATTACTATATAACTCTAACTTTGCAGATGCAAGAAGCTAGGCATAGGTAGCCCAAGAGGCAGTGGTAAGTTCAGATAAAAAAAAACAAAGCAGAAAGACATAAACAAATAAAATTACCATCTCCTGATGGAACACAGTACCAGGAAGAACAGATATGAAGCAGAGTGGAGATCTGTGGAAGGACCAATTTCTAGATTTTCTATGTGGTTCAATGATGCTTAGAGGCAATGGCAAAGAGTATCTTCCACTATCAAGCCATGGAATTGAGAAAGAGAAGCACTGAAAACCCCAGGGTCATAGCAAAGAAGTCCCATATCATGACATATCCAGTAGTTATCAATTCTGGTCATGGGTTAGGACATCAAGAAATCATAAGCCCTTTGTATGTAAATTGACCCCAGAACCTAAATTGATGCTAAAAATTGACTCTATGACATCTTCACTTAGTGTTCCCTTACCTACCTGCCAAAATTTCCCGTAGTCTTACACTTCCTTTCAAAGAACCCCATCAGGGGGATAATGTCAAATCTTTGTCCCTATAGTGCCCTTTGCTAAGGGGCTGTCCTCTTCATCCTCAGCAGCTGAGTAAAGGGTCTCCCTCATCTTTATCTAGCAACTCAGAATTACCATCAGATCAATTAGGGGATCTCTTTTCTTCCAGATAAATTCATAAGTGCTATAATTATGCAGTTTTTCAACTCTTCAGTATGTACAAAACAAGATATTTCTCAACAAAAATTTCACTATATTATCCCCAAACATTTTCTGGGAAGTTGTCAGAATTATCCTAAGGAAAGAGATGTGCCGGTTGAGGGAGACCTGATCCATTTCGTCTTGGTCAGGAGGTGAGTAGCATATTTCATCACCTTTCCTCTAGAATCCTGGCTGGTCACCACTGATGTGAATTCTCAGTCTTTCAAAGTTGCTTGTTTTTAGTATTGTTATTATTGTATAAATTGTTCTAGGTTTTGCATGAGGGTGGGGATAAAGGAGAGAAACTAGAACTTAAGGATTTTGAAAACAAATATAAAATTTTTTCTTTGTTTTAAATGTAACTGAGGGTAAATAATAAATAAATTGAATTTTTTAAAAAAAGGTAGATACCAAAAAAAATATTCTTCTGATTTTATTCATTTCACTTTGTATCAGCTTACACAAGGGCCATGACAGTTCCACTAGAAATATATAGAGTTGAATCCCAATTTAAGTCATAGTCTGGGAACTAAATCTAGAAGAATGAATAAACAACAATAACAACAACAAAGGATAAAGAGCTATTAGGATGCCAGGGATCAAAAGACACTTGGAAGGAGAGAATTACTCCAAAATAATTACAAGTAAAGCCTCAAAGAAAAACAGAGTTTACCTATAAGACCAATAAGAATTCCTAAAAGAAATTATGTGAATTTAAAAGAAAAAAATGGCATTATAAATTAAATGATAGTGATAAAGAAAAGAGTTGGAAAAGAAATGAGAAATTTAAAAGAAAGGCTTTAGAAAGAGAAATAACAGTTTGGCACAAAAAGTACAAAATCTCAACCAAGTAAAAAACTTCTTAAAATTAGGATGGACTAAATAGAAGTTAATGTAACAACTTGTTGTCCATGAGATCACAATATTTATTTATTTATAATATTATATACATATATAATATTTAAAATACTTTAGAAAATTTAACTTCTATTTTAAAATAGAAGAAACTAAAAGTTATTTCTTACCCAAAAAACCCAGATCTGTTGATCAAGGAGAGAAAATTTAAGAATCAAAAATTCATTGGACTACCTGAAAATCCATGACTTCCCCCCACCAAAAAAAATCTTGGATAGCATATTTTTTAAATTTTTTATTAAAACATTATTTGCAAAATGTGGATAGAATATTTTTTAAAATTGTGAAAAAGCACTTCCTGGATGAGAAAGGTAAAGGAAAAATAGAAAGAATGCACCAAACATCTGAAAAAAAAATCCCAATGTAAAATCTCTTAGGAACATCACAGTCAAAATTCAAAGCTTCCAAATCAAAGAAAAATTACAAATATCCAGAAAGAAAGGATTCAAGCACTGAAGAGTCATGGTCAGAATCACCAAGTATATAATGCTGCCACTAAAAAAAAGTTATAGAAAGCATAGAATTCAATATTCTAAAAAGCAAAACATATGGGCCTATAATTAAGAATAACTTATCCTGAAAAACTGAGTATAATCTTATAATGGGAAGAAATGAATCTTTAATGAGATAGAGGACTTTCAAGCATTTTTAATGAAAAGATCATATCTAAGCATAAACTTTGAAATACAGAGTAGTCAAGAGAAATGTAACAAGGTAAATATAAGTGAGCAATTACAAAAGACTTTTTAAAGATGAACCATTTACAATTTAATGAAGGGCATGAAACAAGAATCCCTTCAAAATTTTTAAGTCATTAGAGGTCATAGAATTAAGTGAGAAATAAAAAAGAGGGGACAAAAAAGACTTTGTTATGTTTTGAGGATCTTAAAAAGAAGAAATGAAAGAGTAGAAAATGGATACACTGGGGAGGAGGAATGAAGGAAGAATAGCAGAACTTCAAAAAAAATCTGGGTGAGCAAGTAGAGGTCTATACAAAGAGGGAAGGAGCAGGGGAATGGAACTCAAATGAATCTCACTTTCATCTGAACTGATCAAAGTAATGTAGAGAATCTAGATCGACCTAAAGAGTTGGGGGCAGGGGTACATTCAACTCAATAGGGGAAAAGGAGGTAACAAGGAGAAGGGAAAGAATTTAGCCAAAGAATTTAGCTAAAAAATTTTAAGTTCATAATTGGGGGGGGGGTTCATAAAGAGGAAATTAAAAGTAAAGAAATGAAGAATAGAAATCTGAAACTGGGATATGGATAGGGGCAAAAGTAGAAAGTTAGGGCAGTGGAAGCTATTTGCATCAAGCCTAGAGCATTAATACTAATTATGCCCCTTATCCATACCCTTTTTCTGTGAAAAGAAGGGCTAGAAACAATAAAGGAAAGAGTACAAAAGAATAGGATGGGTGGAATATATAATTAACCATCATACCACGAATGTGAATGGGATTAATTCATCCATAAAATTGAAGAGGATAGCAGAGTGTAATAGAAGGCAGAATCCAACAATGTATTCTTTATAAGAAATTCACTTGAAAACACTAAGAATAGAACAAGATGTAGCAAAACCTTAGCTAAACTCCAAAAATCAATGGTAGCAATAATGATTTCAGCCAAAGCAACAGCAAAAAAAAAAAATAGATTTAATTAAAAGAAATAAACAGAAATAGCAACTTGCTGAAATTACCACATACAATGAATTAAATTTCTATATTTAACATATATAATCTATGGAGAAATAGAGAGTAAAATCAAAGTAGTAGGGACCTCCATGTGCTCCTTTCAAATATAAATATATCTATACAAAAATAAACCAAAAAAAACCATTATAGACCTGAAGAAAAATTTAGAAACATCAAATATTCTGCATTTCTGGAAAATTGAAAGAATTATACATTTTTTTCAGCTATGTCTCGCAATTTTACCAAAATTGATCATATCTTAGTACATAGAAACCTCACAAACAAATGCAAAAAAGCAGCCAATACTAAATACAGCCTTTGCTGACCATAAGGTAATAAAATTATATTCAATAAAGAGTTGTTAAAGACACTAGAGACTTAATCCTAAAGTACTGGTAAATCAAAGGACAAATCCCAGAAACAATAGATAATTCCATTACATATAATGATAACAAGGAGACAAAATATAAAAACTAGGGAGATGCAGCCAAAGCAATTTTAAAGAGAAAATTTATTTCTCTAAATACTTTCATCAACAAAAGAGAAAAATAACAAATCAATGATTTGGGTAGTCAACTAAAAAACATCTTGAATATACAAATTCTAAAACCCTAATTAAATACAAAAGTAGAAATTCTGGAAATCAAAAAAGAGATTAGCAAAATTTAAAATTGGTCACCACATCCAGGAGGCTGTCAAGAAAGCATAGGATGGCAAAGAGATTTGTGGTGTATGAGCAACATTTGGACCAGGCTGAAGCCATGTCACTCTTTAATGTGTTTAGCCAGGTGGGTCTCAATATTAACAAGTGGATGATAATAATGAGTGCTAAATTATCTTACAAGATGCCATCCTGATGCCATGCTTTTAAGAAGAAATTCACTGAATTTGCCAATAGAATAAATATTACCTGAGCCAAGAAAGAATGCAAACTGGAATATGATTTCATTGAATATTTGCCTAAGTGGAAAAATAATGGAACACTTGAGAAGAGTCAACAAGCAGAAAGAGAAATTAATGAAGATTGGGAAGCATACTTCCCTTCACCACTAAGGCAAGAAAGAACTGAGGCATTGAGCAGTTGGTGGTGATACCCTTTATGCTAGAATGAAATATAAATTTCTTAAAACAGACACCTCCTTCCAAAGATTAAAAAAAATTACTGCATATGAATCAACCAGGCAAACTGATAATGGTTCATGCTTTAAATAGGCTCTATAATTCTGCCTGTGTCTGAAAATAAGCATTATGGAAAGTAAACATTTACCAGCATAAGAAAACAAACAAAAAAGACAATTTTTAAATTCTTTTAAAATAAAAAACTAAACAAAGAGATCATTAGCTAATTTGACTAAAAAAGAGGAATATAAAATTATCAATACTAAAATTAAACAAAAAAGAATTCACAACAAATGCAGAAGTAATAAAGGACATAATTAGAAATTATTTTTGTCCAGCTATATGCAATAAAACTGAAAACTTAAGCAAAATATTTGAATATTTTTAAATACATAAATTCTCAGATTAAAAGAATAAGAAATGGAAAGTTTAAATAATCCAATCTCAGAAAAAAGAAATTGAACAAGTCATAAGTGAACTTCCCAAGTATCCTGCAATCTTTAACCAGATCCTTGGACTTTGCCCCTGAATTTCTGAGTTCTGTTAGTTGAGCTATTGCCTCATCTTGCCTAGAATTAAGCTACTTCCTAACATCTTCATGCTATGCCAGTACATATGAACTATACCCTCTTTCCATCTTTCCTTTTAAATGTTGTCTTCCCTTATTAGACTATAAGCTTCTTGAGGGCAGGGACTATCTCTCTTGCTTGTATTTATTATATCCTCAAAGTTTAACACATTACCTGGCGCATAGTAATTGCTTAATAAATGCTCTATTAATTGATCTATCTGTACATCTATATCTATGAGAAGTGATTCTGTTACATTTTGGGGGGGGGAGAGCATAGATATAAGCCGTAGATATAAGCTTTTTTAAAGAGATTTTTCCCTTGGATCGTGGGGGAAGGGAATAACGAGCTGGAAAAAGCAAAAAGCAAAAACAAACAAACAAAACCCCAACAATTCTTGATCCCTCTCTTTGCAGTCAGCCTTTCCCCCACCCACCAACTCCAAGAATAAATCTGGGTCTGTTTGAGCCCTTTGTGGATGACAATAGTTAAAACACAGTAACAAGACTCTTCACACAGAAATATGATGAAGCATGAAGTAAGCAGAACCAAGAAAAACACCATATATGAAAGAAAAATAAACAACTTTGAAAGACTTTAGAAATTTGATGAAAGCAATAATCAATTACACCTCCAGAGGATGATGAAGTATGTTATCCATCTCTTGACAGAGAAGTGATATTTTCTTTTTTTTTTCTTTTTCTTTTGCTTTTTGGTGAGGCAATTGAGGTTAAGTGACTTGCCCAGGGTCACACAGGTAGGGAATGTTAAGTGTCTGCGACCAGATTTGAACTCAGGTCCTCCTGACTTCAGGGCTGGTGCTCTATCCACTGCCTCACCTAGCTGCCCCGAGAAGTGATATTTTCAATGTGTAGAAAGAAAAAGAGAGACATACATTATTGGATGTAGTCACTGTTTGGATTTGTTTTGCTTTACTATGTTTCTTTGTTAAAAAGATTTTTATTTCTGTTTTTATGGGAGACCAAGTGAAGTTAGCAACAGTGATATCCCCCAAAATTGAAACAGTTTTTAAAATCACAGAAAAGAACAGAAAGTCCAGGGAAAAGGACTAGATAAATAGGACAGTTTTGAAAGTAATGAAAAGTAACTTTGAAAGTAACTAGTTTTGATTTTATGACATTTTTAAAAACAAATGTTATAATATATTCAAAGGGCTTAAAACCATGCATACCCTTTTTTCCCCTGAGGCAATTGGGGTTAAGTGACTTGCCCAGGGTCACACAGCTAGGAATTGTTAAGTGTTTGAGACCAGATTTGAAGTCAGGTCCTCCTGACTTCAGAGCTGGTGCTCTATCCACTGCACCCCCTAGCATGCATAGCCTTTGATCCAGCAGTGTCACTATTGGACCTGTATGCCAAAGAGATCATAAAAGAGGGAAAAGGACATGTGCAAAAAATGATTGTAACATCTCTTTTTGCAATAGCAAGAAATTAGAAATTGAGTGAATGCCTATCAACTGGGGAATGGTTGAATAAGTTATGGCATATAAATGTATAGAATACTATTGTTCCATAAGAAATGATGAGCAAGCTGATTTCAGAAAAACCTAGAAAAACTTGCATGAACTGATGCTGGGTGAAATGAGCAGAACCAGGAGAACACTGTACACAGTAGCAAGATTTATGTGATGATCAACTATGCTCTTCTCAGTAATGTGGTGATCCAAGACAATTTCTATAGACTTGGGATGGAAAATGCCATCCACATCCAGAGAGGGAATTATGGAAACTAAAGAAGGATAATGGTATATTATTTTCACCTTTTTTGTTTGCTTTTTCTTTCTTCTGTTTTTTTTCCCTTTTTCTTGCATACTATGACAAATGTGAAAATATGTTTGAAAGGATTGTACATATGTAATCCACATCAAATCACTTGCTGTCTTAGGAAGGAGAGAGATAAGAGAGGGAGGGAAAAAATTGGAACACAAGATCTTACAAAAATGAATATTGAAAACTATCTTTACATGAATTTGGAAAGATAAAATACTCGAGAAAATAAAACAATTGAAAACAAATATTATGGAATAGAGACTCACGATTTCTTATATAATCATTTTGTGTTCTGCTATGCACGTGAAAATTTTTTTGTGTTTAAGTTCAACATTTTTAAATTAAATTTTAAAAAGACATCCCTTTTTAAATGTCAAATCAAAATTATAAAATTTTATACTAAGGATGTTTAATCTAGGGTCCATGATTTTGTTCTTTAAACATTCTGATAATTGTATTTCAATAGAATTTATTTATTTTAATTAAATGTATTTTATTTTATGCAGTTAAAAACTTTGTTCTGAAAAGTATGCTTCTAAATGGATTTATGACACACACAAAAAAGATTAAGAACCCCCCAGACTAGAACATAATGGCTCCCAAACACTCCAACTTAGATTCCTCTGGCTTCTCCTTTCTCTTTCCATCTTCTGCCTTTCACTTCCAAGTCACTTAAAAATTTTAGGGCCCAAATCTACTTTGTTAGACAGAAATTTCAGGCACTCATTGTATTGTAATGTGTTTTTCTGTGTTGTTCTTGTTATTAGTCCTTAGTTCTTGAAGAGGACCATGACATCAGGGAAATGATGCCATGACATGCAAGTGAAATGGATTGAAGTGAGGAATGTCTGTGCAGTTATCAGCCTCAATTTTTTCTTCAAAGCCTTCTGGGTCCAAGAGCCAGATGTAAATCAGGACAACTAGAAATGATCCCAAGACAGTGGGAGACCTTGGATTTTTTAAGCTAAGATGCTCAATAAATAGGTCTCAATTTGATTGAGGCAGGATCCAATCAGAGATTAAAGGTAAGTAAGAAATGAGGAAGAAAATGGCCTCTTTTACCTAATCAAAAAAGAAAAAAAAATAATTTGGGAGCGGAACATCCTCAGGAGTTTCTGTCCAAAATATAAATAATTGCTTTTTACATTCACTCTGAGCCAAACACGGCTCAAAGAATGAACAAGTGGGGCTTGGCCTGGGACTTGTTGTTGGCCAAAGAGAGCTAGAGTGATTTGGGTTTAAGACTTGGTCTTAAAGAAAGAAATCTAGCAAGATATCTTGGTTTCAGCATTTCAGTGATCAAAATTTATTGGATAGCCCACCGACAGATAAGTATATGATACCCTTTGTGGACTGTAAGAAGATAAAAAAGAAAGAAGAAAAGAGGAGAGAAGAAAGGAAGGAAGGAAGGAAGGAAGGAAGGAAGGAAGGAAGGAAGGAAGGAAGGAAGGAAGGAAGGAAGGAAGGAAGGAAGGAAGGAAGGAAGAAAGGAAGGAAGGAAGGAAGGAAGAAAGGGAGAGAAGAAGGGAGGGAAGGAAGGAGGGAGGGAGGGAGGAAGGAAGGGAGGGAGGGAGGAAGGAAAGAAGGAAGAGAGAGAGAGAGAGAGAGATGTACTGTGTACTAGTACTCCTACTAGTCCCTACCAGGGAGTAGAGAAAGGAAATCCTGCTAGGAAGCTATGGCAATAATCCAGGGGAAGTGTATGAGGAAGGCAGTGAAAATCAAGAGGAAGACATGGATTTTAGAAAGTTTGGAGAGGTGTCATCAACAGGACCCAGTAACCAAGTTTTTTATCTCTTCCCAAAGGGCTTAAAGAAGTTTTCTGTTACTATCCCCTTTCATTATCTAATGAAATTATATTCTGTATTGTAGCTATATTTCAGTTGGTTTGGAGGAGAAGGGTTTTTGTTTCTTGCCAGAAGAGTTTCTATACTGATGCCCTAGACTCTGGCACACCCAGACTCTGGCAAACAAATTCAACACTGCAGTCTGAAATGTGTTCAACTATGAGTCATTGTGCGACAGCAATTCTAAATGAACTTGGGAGAAATAAAAAGCAAAATTCAGTTTTGGTGGATAGTCTTCAGTCATCTTAGGAAAATAAAAAGGCAATTAGAATGAGGTACCAGCTGACCTCAACAAGCCAAACTTATGCATTTACCTTTTGTCTGAAGTTCTCTTACTGTCCAGTCTTTACTTAGAGTATCTCTTTTCTCCAAACCAATTTTTTTTCTGTTTCTAATATGCCTTAGAGATGAGACCTTTATCAAAGAAACTTGGATTTCTTTTTAAGTTGTCCATACTTCTATACCTTTTGGTAGGAGAAGTAGGCAGGGGTGGAGGTGAGGCATTAAATAATAGCATCAATATCCAGAGAAACAATTTCATTACTTTTGACATAGAATCATTAAAAGCAACAAATGTCATACTGCATTAAACTGAAACTAAATAGTACATAATAAATCAGAAAAAAATAAGATAATTTGTACTTTCTCTTCTGTGTGGTTTTGATTTCTTCTGCTAGGTTTTTATATCTTTTTTTCCACTGTATATAGCTTGAAGATTCTGAGCATTTGAATTTTCTAGAATTCCTGTCTTCAGAACAGTTTATTACTTAGGAATTGCATAAGATAGGAAGTAGCTTGGTAGATACAGGAGAGTGGAAGAACTTTTTGTCCAAATCTTTCTAAAGTTCAATACATTAATGCATTGCTGATCTCATTAATATAGTTGACCACTACATGGTGTCATGATCAGGCATGTCAAACATGCAGCCCACAATATTTCCAAATGTAGTCTGAACCACATTAAAATGTAGTTCCTATCTGACTTTAATATGGTGATGTGGTAATAAAAAAAGGAGACATTATAAACATATGTGGTTTTCTAAATCAATATACAGTCATCAGGGATCTTTTTGTATGGTTTAATAGTCCCCACTTCTATTTAGTTTTGACACCACTGATTTGCATCATCATTACTTATCTAAGTCTTCCTATCCTATGTTTATTGTCTATGCCCTTTCATAAAACCTTCATAGAGTACCTACCTAATGTCTCTTCTCTGAACTTCCAAAATAATCTTCCTAATAAATAGGTCTGAACATATCATTTCACTGCTCAGAAATTTCCAGTGGTTCCCTGTTGCCTTTAGAATGTAGTATAAGTCTGTGAAGTCTTGCCCAGCAGCCACTGAGGAAGTCTTCAACAATAAATTCCACATTATTGGAGCTGTTGGCATAGGGATTGCTGTTGTTATGATCTTTGACATGATTTTCAGTATGATTCTGTGCTGTGCTATCCAGAGGAACCGAAAAATGGTCTAGAGTCTTTGCTTTCAACCTCTGAGCAGGAAAGTCTGCTCTCTAGAAGTGTTTTCTTTGTGTTTTTTTTTGTTTTATTTTGGTTTGTTTTTGTTTGCCACTAACTTTAGTATTCATTCTGCATTTTTAAATGGACCAAGTTGTTCTAAATTTGTTATCTTTTTAATGCCTTGTTTGATGCAATGTTTATGGTTGAAGATTTTTTGGTTTTTGCTTTTATGGTCAAAGAAGTCCTGCAATGGGATGATTTCAGAGAGGCCTGGAGAGATCTACATGAACTGATGCTAAGTGAAATGAGAAGAACCAGGAGATCATTGTACACAGCAACAAGACTATATGATGATCAATTCTGGGTGTGGTTCTCTTCAACAATGAGATGATTCAAACCAGTTCCAGTTGTTCAGTGATGAAGAAAGAGGGATCTGAATATGGACCACAACATAGCATTTTCATGCTTTCTGTTGATATTTGCTTGCATTTTGTTTTCCTTCTCAGGTATTTTTTTCTTATAGATCCAATTTTTCTTGTACAGCAAGATAACTACAAATATGTATACATATATTCGATTTGTCATATATTTTAACAGTTAACATCTATTGGACTACCTGCCATCTAGGGGAGGGGGTGGGGGGAAAGAGAGAAAAATCTGGTACAGAAGGCTTTGCAAGGGTCAGTGTTGAAAAATTACCCATGCATATGTTTTGTAAATAAAAAGCTTTAATTAAAAAAAAATTCTGAAAAACGGAAAAAAAAAGAAATCCTGCAATGAAAGGTACTATATTTTCTAGACTCTAGTTAAAATATTGTACGAATAGAATAAAGGACCATGCTGGCTTTAAATAGATAAAAAAAAGTCTTATTTCAGATTTAATCAAGATATAACTTATGTTGAAGACAATTTTATATATAATAAAGATTATGACAATAAAAAAAGAATACAGTATAAGTTTCTCAAACTGGAATTCAAGACTCCCCATAGTCTGGAGGCCAACCTATCTTTTTAATCTTCTTTCACCTACTTCCTTCCATTCATTCTCTACTGCCAGATGAAATAAAATATTATTTGTTCCCTGATATTGCCCTCCTCCTTTCTGTCCAATTCTCTTCGCTTTCCTTTTACATCTTTGCCTGTTAAAATCCTTGTTCTAAATTATCTGTCTCAGAAGACTAACTAGAGCTAATCTAATCTACTAATTTCATAAATGAGAAAACTAAAGCTTAATGAGGTTCACTGCCTTCAAGATCCAGCTCAGACACCAATTCTTTCTTAATGCCTTTTTTTTTTTTGCTGAGGTAATTGGGGTTAAATGATAAGTCTCTGAGGTCAGATTTGAACTCAGATCCTCCTGACTTCAGGGCTGATGCTCTATCCACTGTACCACCTAGCTGCCCCCTTAATGCTTTCTTAATCTAGGTTCAGATTCTCCTCAGTCCCAGTTAAAAGTCATGGGCAAGTTTTTTTTAATGGATTTTTTCTTTTCCTTTTCTTATATATATATTTTTTTTTCTTTGTTCTTGTAGCACTTTTTCTCTCATTGTATTCCCTGATCAAATTTTCTTATACTACTTTGAGGATATCCCTTCCCCCTATCATATTCAACCTTATAACTTATAGCATAGATATTTTTATATATGTAGTTTCCACCAGGACTATAAAGCTGTAAAATGTCTAATGTCAGATACTATATCTTTTTTTACTTTTTGTATAAATGCTCTGAGCTAAGCTGGTACACTATATATATATATATATATATATTAGAAGTTTAATGTTTGTTGAATTAAATCAGTCTTGTCTTTCTAACCATACTATGAGCTCTCAAGAATCTCTTCTTGCATCTTTCACAGCATCTGTCATGTGGCAAAATACAGAGAAGATATACACTCAATCTTGAAAATTAAATTGACACCATAATGTAACCATGGAAAAGGAAGGATTAAAAACAGATAATTTGAGTCCCAAACCCAATTTTTACATTTTGGAGGAAGAATTGTTTTTGTTAAGGGGCCAGTGACACCACACACACACACACACACACACACACACACGCACACACACACACTCACTCACTCATTCACTAACCCAGGGAAGAATGAGGTTGGGGACCCAGCAATAGTTTCCATGTCAATCTTCACTCTATATACTTACCCCTCCCATTCTACCAATTGGTTAATGTTCCTCCAGAAAATAAGCTAGAAATGGGTATATATAATTGTTCTTGGCAAATATTTAACAAGCATATGTAAAAGATACATTCTCAGGTTCTACAATTTTCCCTACACTAGTTATACCTCCTCCTTATCTATCTTTTTCTAATTGCTCTAAAACAACTTCATGGGATTTTAAGACATAAATAATCTTAAAGGTGACCTAGTCCAAGGCTTCTTAAACTTTTTCTACTTGCAAACCATTTTTGCCTGAGAAATTTTTACTTGATGCTCTGGTTTTATAGGTAAACAAAATAAGTGTACAAATCAAACATTTACTAATAATAAATCATAATTTTGCAACCTCCACATTCAATTGCACACAGTTTAAGAACCTTTGATAATCAAATGCCTCATTTTATACATGCAGAAAAAAGGTCCATGTTTTGATTATGGTTTTGCTCAATTACTTTGTTGTTCTTTTTCTGTTCTATTGTGTAGGGGGAAAGAGAGAAAATAAAATTTTAATAATATAGAAAAAAGCAAACTGAGGCCCAAGGGGTTAAGTGATTTACCTGAAGTTATGTACAAGCATCAAAGCCTAGGTTCAAACCTACACCTTCTGATTCCAAATCCATTTCTTTCCAAATCTTTCCACTATATCAGAATATGATGTCACATGTAACCATATCTTTCTAAAATGTGGAATGTATAGAAGAAAAACAGATCTCAGAAAAACATTCTAGTCTGGGTCACCAAAGACCAGAAATAGTAAGGACATGGGAAGATCAAGATTAGCATAGCTTGGGTATGGAAATTTTGTGAAGAAGTCATTTGAGGAGGTATGAAAAGCAGGAAGAGAGAGAGACACAGAGAGAGAAACAGAAGAGAGAAATAGAGAGACAGACCCAGACAGAGGGTGAAGAGAGAAAGGGAGGGAGGGAAGGAGAAAAAAGAGAAGAGAAAGAGAAGAGAAGAGAAGAGAAGAGAAGAGAAGAGAAGAGAAGAGAA
>JAJPUD010026488.1:0-16456 GCA_023553655.1 Myrmecobius fasciatus
ATACACATGTACATCCATCCATACAAAAATATATGCTTTCATATGTATTTGTACATGTATATATTGTATGTGTATGTTTTATATATAGATATATAGATATAGATTCAAATTTATCTGAAAAACTACAGCAAGGGTTACATAAATATTTAATAGGAATTTAACTCTAAACATCAACAAAACTAATTTTAAAACTATTGACGTGAAAAGGTGAATTTTTTTTTTTTTTTGCTTTTTGCTGAGGCAATTGGGGTTAAGTGACTTACCCAGGGTCACATAGCTAGGAAGTGTCTGAGACCAGATTTGAACTCAGGTCCTCCTGACTTCAGTGAAAACGTGAATTTCAACATATATCCACATAATGTCAACATGATGTCCACCACTACTTCCACTATGTATCCTTTTATTTTCTTTGTCCATGCATCCCTACATTTACCCATAAATTTATCCTTCTAATAGTTGTAGTCAATATGCTTACCTTTCTGGCCCTGCTCCCTTTGCCTCAGGTTATTTCAAACAACTTTCTGAAAATTTCTTCATTTATGTGACAGATGGAATAGGTGGGGTGCATACTTATTGGTCTTGCAGAAACAAATGCAGCACACTCCCAGCTCATTCTCTTGTTTTCTTTCTGCAAACTAAGAAAATCAGGCTGTCAGGTTATTAATTAATTAAGATCTTTCCCTCAGATCATCAGTACATGGTTATATCTTTTCCCTTACAAAATGCCTTGCAATTAATATCAAGAATAGTATCATCAAAAAAAAGAATAGTATGATCATCAGTGGTAACAAATTGTATTTCAACCACTACAGGCATTTTGTATACCAATGTGTACTCCTATCAAATTCTTTTCTAAAAAAACACTTTTGTGGCTAGTAAGGACATTCTATTTCTCAGAACTCCCCCAACCCTCCACTAATGCTTTCTCTCTGAAATTACCTCCCATTTACACTTTTTATTTGCATATTGTCTCCTCCTATTAGAATGTGAGCTCCTTGAAGATAGAGACCATGTTTACCTGTCTTTCTTTCCCCAGAGCTTAGCAAAGTTCCTGATACCTACTAAATACTTAATAAATGCTTGCTGACTTACTGACTAGTCACCAGGTGGCATCAGCCAAATGGTTTCATCAGAAGGTATCAGTTTGTAAGCCTCAGCTTTCCCAAAAACCATAGTATCCTTACTGCTGGACAGAATGTGCACTGCCTATAAACTCTTAAATCTACTCCCCTTTCAATGCCCCAACTAACATAGCTGGTGGCTCTTGAGTATTGGCCCGATCCAATATTTTTCTAGGGGAACAAAAAAGGGATATAATTTTGATATGTTGAAATTTTGAAAACTCTATTATGGCTCTTTATCGATGGTTCTGCCTTCTCTCTGCATTTGAGAAATTCCTTTTAATCTCACTGACTTGTCTACAATTTATGTCATTGCATGGATATTCTGGCCTGAAGCTACAAACACTTTTTTTTTATATTGAAGCTTTTTATTTTCAAAACATATGCATGGGTAATTTTTCAACATTGGCCCTTGCAAAATCTTCTGTTCCAAATGCTCCCTCCTTCCCCCCACCCTTTCCCCTAGATGGCAGTAGTCCAATACAAGTTAAATATGTTAAAATACACATTAAATCCAATATATGTGTACATAGTTATACAGTTATCTTGTTGCACAAGAAAAATTGGATCAAGAAAAAAAAACTGAGAAAGAAAACAAGATGCAAGCAAACAACAACAGAAAGAGTGAAAATGCTATGTTGTGGTCCACACTTAGTTCCCACAATCTTCTCTCTGGGTGTGGATGGCTCTCTTCATCACTTAACAATTGGAACTGACAAACACTTTATTGTAGAGAACACACATTAAGAGGAAAAAACATTTCTAACCATTTTCCAAAATAGATATGCAACCACAGTTAATATTGCACCCACATGTAATATGAAATTAATATTGAATATAAGCAAAAAAGCCCATTGTTTTTCCTGGTCTTCTCCAATGGAAAAAAAGTTGGGGGTTAGTTTTACATATCTAAGCTCCTTTTTTAGGGTTCAGAGGACTCAATTTATTGGAGTAAGAAATATTATGGGAGAGGCAAATTTACACTCTCTCTGTCTTACCAATTGATACAGCCCTCAAAAACTGCAGCTAATCCAATCAGTCCAATCAAATCACCAATCATCTGTGCTCTGGCTATATTCACCCATCATGGCTTTGAAGTCAGCTTGAATCTTTGTTTGGGGTCTGGGTCCTTACTCTCAAGCTGTCCCAGTCAAACAGATGGTGACTCAAGTGTCTTCTACAGTCTGAGCACAGTGACAAGTCTCCCTCTGTGGCCAGCAGGACCACTGGCACATGTGGCTCTGCTTCTTCTTTTCCTTCCATGCGCACCAAAATTTGGTGCCAAATGCTTTATTATAAGAACATTTTATTAGTATCTTTTGTTTGCCTCATCTACATTTACCAATATATCCCTCCCTCTCCCAGAAAGCTATCTCTTAAAATAATTGTGGTGTGTTTTTTTCATTTTGTTTTGTTTTGCTTTTAAATAAGATCTGCTGGTCTTTTTCTTAATTCCCAGTCTCACAAGCAAATAAGACAACCAAATTCTCTTCATGGACCTAGTGGTTCATCATTCTCAGCTCCTAAGCTGCTCCCTGCCTCTTCTCTGTCTTCCTTCTCCTACAAACAGACTTTCTGCCTGTTCTGTGTCATTTCTGATCCTTCTGCCTCACTTCTCCATCAAGGACATCAAAACTTTGCAAGTGCAACTCAAGTCTATCTCCTAGTTCAAAGATTATAATAGTCCAAACCACTCTCAGGAATGAGAGGGAGTGTTTGTCCCTCTGAACTACAGACCCCAAAAAGTCAGTCAGTTCTCAAACCTCATTTACATGAAGGAAAACTAACCTAGTTTAAATGGAAGCAATCTCAGTAGATATTACTCCTACAAAACCCTTGGTGGCAAAATTCTAAAGGTCTTCTCTGGAAGAGTTCTTAACCTTTTTTGAATCCCTTTGGCAGGCTCATGAAACATATGGAATCTATAGAATGATGTTTCTTAAATACATAAAATACATAGAGTTATAAAAGAAACTAATTAAATTGAAAGTTACCAAAACATTTTTTAAAAGGTTCATTGATTTTAGGGTAAGAATTTCTCTTCTAGAGGTTTTTCCACCATTTAAATGTTATTAGGACCATTACTATATAACTCTAACTTTGCAGATGCAAGAAGCTAGGCATAGGTAGCCCAAGAGGCAGTGGTAAGTTCAGATAAAAAAAAACAAAGCAGAAAGACATAAACAAATAAAATTACCATCTCCTGATGGAACACAGTACCAGGAAGAACAGATATGAAGCAGAGTGGAGATCTGTGGAAGGACCAATTTCTAGATTTTCTATGTGGTTCAATGATGCTTAGAGGCAATGGCAAAGAGTATCTTCCGCTATCAAGCCATGGAATTGAGAAAGAGAAGCACTGAAAACCCCAGGGTCATAGCAAAGAAGTCCCATATCATGACATATCCAGTAGTTATCAATTCTGGTCATGGGTTAGGACATCAAGAAATCATAAGCCCTTTGTATGTAAATTGACCCCAGAACCTAAATTGATGCTAAAAATTGACTCTATGACATCTTCACTTAGTGTTCCCTTACCTACCTGCCAAAATTTCCCGTAGTCTTACACTTCCTTTCAAAGAACCCCATCAGGGGGATAATGTCAAATCTTTGTCCCTATAGTGCCCTTTGCTAAGGGGCTGTCCTCTTCATCCTCAGCAGCTGAGTAAAGGGTCTCCCTCATCTTTATCTAGCAACTCAGAATTACCATCAGATCAATTAGGGGATCTCTTTTCTTCCAGATAAATTCATAAGTGCTATAATTATGCAGTTTTTCAACTCTTCAGTATGTACAAAACAAGATATTTCTCAACAAAAATTTCACTATATTATCCCCAAACATTTTCTGGGAAGTTGTCAGAATTATCCTAAGGAAAGAGATGTGCCGGTTGAGGGAGACCTGATCCATTTCGTCTTGGTCAGGAGGTGAGTAGCATATTTCATCACCTTTCCTCTAGAATCCTGGCTGGTCACCACTGATGTGAATTCTCAGTCTTTCAAAGTTGCTTGTTTTTAGTATTGTTATTATTGTATAAATTGTTCTAGGTTTTGCATGAGGGTGGGGATAAAGGAGAGAAACTAGAACTTAAGGATTTTGAAAACAAATATAAAATTTTTTCTTTGTTTTAAATGTAACTGAGGGTAAATAATAAATAAATTGAATTTTTTAAAAAAAGGTAGATACCAAAAAAAATATTCTTCTGATTTTATTCATTTCACTTTGTATCAGCTTACACAAGGGCCATGACAGTTCCACTAGAAATATATAGAGTTGAATCCCAATTTAAGTCATAGTCTGGGAACTAAATCTAGAAGAATGAATAAACAACAATAACAACAACAAAGGATAAAGAGCTATTAGGATGCCAGGGATCAAAAGACACTTGGAAGGAGAGAATTACTCCAAAATAATTACAAGTAAAGCCTCAAAGAAAAACAGAGTTTACCTATAAGACCAATAAGAATTCCTAAAAGAAATTATGTGAATTTAAAAGAAAAAAATGGCATTATAAATTAAATGATAGTGATAAAGAAAAGAGTTGGAAAAGAAATGAGAAATTTAAAAGAAAGGCTTTAGAAAGAGAAATAACAGTTTGGCACAAAAAGTACAAAATCTCAACCAAGTAAAAAACTTCTTAAAATTAGGATGGACTAAATAGAAGTTAATGTAACAACTTGTTGTCCATGAGATCACAATATTTATTTATTTATAATATTATATACATATATAATATTTAAAATACTTTAGAAAATTTAACTTCTATTTTAAAATAGAAGAAACTAAAAGTTATTTCTTACCCAAAAAACCCAGATCTGTTGATCAAGGAGAGAAAATTTAAGAATCAAAAATTCATTGGACTACCTGAAAATCCATGACTTCCCCCCACCAAAAAAAATCTTGGATAGCATATTTTTTAAATTTTTTATTAAAACATTATTTGCAAAATGTGGATAGAATATTTTTTAAAATTGTGAAAAAGCACTTCCTGGATGAGAAAGGTAAAGGAAAAATAGAAAGAATGCACCAAACATCTGAAAAAAAAATCCCAATGTAAAATCTCTTAGGAACATCACAGTCAAAATTCAAAGCTTCCAAATCAAAGAAAAATTACAAATATCCAGAAAGAAAGGATTCAAGCACTGAAGAGTCATGGTCAGAATCACCAAGTATATAATGCTGCCACTAAAAAAAAGTTATAGAAAGCATAGAATTCAATATTCTAAAAAGCAAAACATATGGGCCTATAATTAAGAATAACTTATCCTGAAAAACTGAGTATAATCTTATAATGGGAAGAAATGAATCTTTAATGAGATAGAGGACTTTCAAGCATTTTTAATGAAAAGATCATATCTAAGCATAAACTTTGAAATACAGAGTAGTCAAGAGAAATGTAACAAGGTAAATATAAGTGAGCAATTACAAAAGACTTTTTAAAGATGAACCATTTACAATTTAATGAAGGGCATGAAACAAGAATCCCTTCAAAATTTTTAAGTCATTAGAGGTCATAGAATTAAGTGAGAAATAAAAAAGAGGGGACAAAAAAGACTTTGTTATGTTTTGAGGATCTTAAAAAGAAGAAATGAAAGAGTAGAAAATGGATACACTGGGGAGGAGGAATGAAGGAAGAATAGCAGAACTTCAAAAAAAATCTGGGTGAGCAAGTAGAGGTCTATACAAAGAGGGAAGGAGCAGGGGAATGGAACTCAAATGAATCTCACTTTCATCTGAACTGATCAAAGTAATGTAGAGAATCTAGATCGACCTAAAGAGTTGGGGGCAGGGGTACATTCAACTCAATAGGGGAAAAGGAGGTAACAAGGAGAAGGGAAAGAATTTAGCCAAAGAATTTAGCTAAAAAATTTTAAGTTCATAATTGGGGGGGGGGTTCATAAAGAGGAAATTAAAAGTAAAGAAATGAAGAATAGAAATCTGAAACTGGGATATGGATAGGGGCAAAAGTAGAAAGTTAGGGCAGTGGAAGCTATTTGCATCAAGCCTAGAGCATTAATACTAATTATGCCCCTTATCCATACCCTTTTTCTGTGAAAAGAAGGGCTAGAAACAATAAAGGAAAGAGTACAAAAGAATAGGATGGGTGGAATATATAATTAACCATCATACCACGAATGTGAATGGGATTAATTCATCCATAAAATTGAAGAGGATAGCAGAGTGTAATAGAAGGCAGAATCCAACAATGTATTCTTTATAAGAAATTCACTTGAAAACACTAAGAATAGAACAAGATGTAGCAAAACCTTAGCTAAACTCCAAAAATCAATGGTAGCAATAATGATTTCAGCCAAAGCAACAGCAAAAAAAAAATAGATTTAATTAAAAGAAATAAACAGAAATAGCAACTTGCTGAAATTACCACATACAATGAATTAAATTTCTATATTTAACATATATAATCTATGGAGAAATAGAGAGTAAAATCAAAGTAGTAGGGACCTCCATGTGCTCCTTTCAAATATAAATATATCTATACAAAAATAAACCAAAAAAAACCATTATAGACCTGAAGAAAAATTTAGAAACATCAAATATTCTGCATTTCTGGAAAATTGAAAGAATTATACATTTTTTTCAGCTATGTCTCGCAATTTTACCAAAATTGATCATATCTTAGTACATAGAAACCTCACAAACAAATGCAAAAAAGCAGCCAATACTAAATACAGCCTTTGCTGACCATAAGGTAATAAAATTATATTCAATAAAGAGTTGTTAAAGACACTAGAGACTTAATCCTAAAGTACTGGTAAATCAAAGGACAAATCCCAGAAACAATAGATAATTCCATTACATATAATGATAACAAGGAGACAAAATATAAAAACTAGGGAGATGCAGCCAAAGCAATTTTAAAGAGAAAATTTATTTCTCTAAATACTTTCATCAACAAAAGAGAAAAATAACAAATCAATGATTTGGGTAGTCAACTAAAAAACATCTTGAATATACAAATTCTAAAACCCTAATTAAATACAAAAGTAGAAATTCTGGAAATCAAAAAAGAGATTAGCAAAATTTAAAATTGGTCACCACATCCAGGAGGCTGTCAAGAAAGCATAGGATGGCAAAGAGATTTGTGGTGTATGAGCAACATTTGGACCAGGCTGAAGCCATGTCACTCTTTAATGTGTTTAGCCAGGTGGGTCTCAATATTAACAAGTGGATGATAATAATGAGTGCTAAATTATCTTACAAGATGCCATCCTGATGCCATGCTTTTAAGAAGAAATTCACTGAATTTGCCAATAGAATAAATATTACCTGAGCCAAGAAAGAATGCAAACTGGAATATGATTTCATTGAATATTTGCCTAAGTGGAAAAATAATGGAACACTTGAGAAGAGTCAACAAGCAGAAAGAGAAATTAATGAAGACTGGGAAGCATACTTCCCTTCACCACTAAGGCAAGAAAGAACTGAGGCATTGAGCAGTTGGTGGTGATACCCTTTATGCTAGAATGAAATATAAATTTCTTAAAACAGACACCTCCTTCCAAAGATTAAAAAAAATTACTGCATATGAATCAACCAGGCAAACTGATAATGGTTCATGCTTTAAATAGGCTCTATAATTCTGCCTGTGTCTGAAAATAAGCATTATGGAAAGTAAACATTTACCAGCATAAGAAAACAAACAAAAAAGACAATTTTTAAATTCTTTTAAAATAAAAAACTAAACAAAGAGATCATTAGCTAATTTGACTAAAAAAGAGGAATATAAAATTATCAATACTAAAATTAAACAAAAAAGAATTCACAACAAATGCAGAAGTAATAAAGGACATAATTAGAAATTATTTTTGTCCAGCTATATGCAATAAAACTGAAAACTTAAGCAAAATATTTGAATATTTTTAAATACATAAATTCTCAGATTAAAAGAATAAGAAATGGAAAGTTTAAATAATCCAATCTCAGAAAAAAGAAATTGAACAAGTCATAAGTGAACTTCCCAAGTATCCTGCAATCTTTAACCAGATCCTTGGACTTTGCCCCTGAATTTCTGAGTTCTGTTAGTTGAGCTATTGCCTCATCTTGCCTAGAATTAAGCTACTTCCTAACATCTTCATGCTATGCCAGTACATATGAACTATACCCTCTTTCCATCTTTCCTTTTAAATGTTGTCTTCCCTTATTAGACTATAAGCTTCTTGAGGGCAGGGACTATCTCTCTTGCTTGTATTTATTATATCCTCAAAGTTTAACACATTACCTGGCGCATAGTAATTGCTTAATAAATGCTCTATTAATTGATCTATCTGTACATCTATATCTATGAGAAGTGATTCTGTTACATTTTGGGGGGGGGAGAGCATAGATATAAGCCGTAGATATAAGCTTTTTTAAAGAGATTTTTCCCTTGGATCGTGGGGGAAGGGAATAACGAGCTGGAAAAAGCAAAAAGCAAAAACAAACAAACAAAACCCCAACAATTCTTGATCCCTCTCTTTGCAGTCAGCCTTTCCCCCACCCACCAACTCCAAGAATAAATCTGGGTCTGTTTGAGCCCTTTGTGGATGACAATAGTTAAAACACAGTAACAAGACTCTTCACACAGAAATATGATGAAGCATGAAGTAAGCAGAACCAAGAAAAACACCATATATGAAAGAAAAATAAACAACTTTGAAAGACTTTAGAAATTTGATGAAAGCAATAATCAATTACACCTCCAGAGGATGATGAAGTATGTTATCCATCTCTTGACAGAGAAGTGATATTTTCTTTTTTTTTTCTTTTTCTTTTGCTTTTTGGTGAGGCAATTGAGGTTAAGTGACTTGCCCAGGGTCACACAGGTAGGGAATGTTAAGTGTCTGCGACCAGATTTGAACTCAGGTCCTCCTGACTTCAGGGCTGGTGCTCTATCCACTGCCTCACCTAGCTGCCCCGAGAAGTGATATTTTCAATGTGTAGAAAGAAAAAGAGAGACATACATTATTGGATGTAGTCACTGTTTGGATTTGTTTTGCTTTACTATGTTTCTTTGTTAAAAAGATTTTTATTTCTATTTTTATGGGAGACCAAGTGAAGTTAGCAACAGTGATATCCCCCAAAATTGAAACAGTTTTTAAAATCACAGAAAAGAACAGAAAGTCCAGGGAAAAGGACTAGATAAATAGGACAGTTTTGAAAGTAATGAAAAGTAACTTTGAAAGTAACTAGTTTTGATTTTATGACATTTTTAAAAACAAATGTTATAATATATTCAAAGGGCTTAAAACCATGCATACCCTTTTTTCCCCTGAGGCAATTGGGGTTAAGTGACTTGCCCAGGGTCACACAGCTAGGAATTGTTAAGTGTTTGAGACCAGATTTGAAGTCAGGTCCTCCTGACTTCAGAGCTGGTGCTCTATCCACTGCACCCCCTAGCATGCATAGCCTTTGATCCAGCAGTGTCACTATTGGACCTGTATGCCAAAGAGATCATAAAAGAGGGAAAAGGACATGTGCAAAAAATGATTGTAACATCTCTTTTTGCAATAGCAAGAAATTAGAAATTGAGTGAATGCCTATCAACTGGGGAATGGTTGAATAAGTTATGGCATATAAATGTATAGAATACTATTGTTCCATAAGAAATGATGAGCAAGCTGATTTCAGAAAAACCTAGAAAAACTTGCATGAACTGATGCTGGGTGAAATGAGCAGAACCAGGAGAACACTGTACACAGTAGCAAGATTTATGTGATGATCAACTATGCTCTTCTCAGTAATGTGGTGATCCAAGACAATTTCTATAGACTTGGGATGGAAAATGCCATCCACATCCAGAGAGGGAATTATGGAAACTAAAGAAGGATAATGGTATATTATTTTCACCTTTTTTGTTTGCTTTTTCTTTCTTCTGTTTTTTTTCCCTTTTTCTTGCATACTATGACAAATGTGAAAATATGTTTGAAAGGATTGTACATATGTAATCCACATCAAATCACTTGCTGTCTTAGGAAGGAGAGAGATAAGAGAGGGAGGGAAAAATTGGAACACAAGATCTTACAAAAATGAATATTGAAAACTATCTTTACATGAATTTGGAAAGATAAAATACTCGAGAAAATAAAACAATTGAAAACAAATATTATGGAATAGAGACTCACGATTTCTTATATAATCATTTTGTGTTCTGCTATGCACGTGAAAATTTTTTTGTGTTTAAGTTCAACATTTTTAAATTAAATTTTAAAAAGACATCCCTTTTTAAATGTCAAATCAAAATTATAAAATTTTATACTAAGGATGTTTAATCTAGGGTCCATGATTTTGTTCTTTAAACATTCTGATAATTGTATTTCAATAGAATTTATTTATTTTAATTAAATGTATTTTATTTTATGCAGTTAAAAACTTTGTTCTGAAAAGTATGCTTCTAAATGGATTTATGACACACACAAAAAAGATTAAGAACCCCCCAGACTAGAACATAATGGCTCCCAAACACTCCAACTTAGATTCCTCTGGCTTCTCCTTTCTCTTTCCATCTTCTGCCTTTCACTTCCAAGTCACTTAAAAATTCTAGGGCCCAAATCTACTTTGTTAGACAGAAATTTCAGGCACTCATTGTATTGTAATGTGTTTTTCTGTGTTGTTCTTGTTATTAGTCCTTAGTTCTTGAAGAGGACCATGACATCAGGGAAATGATGCCATGACATGCAAGTGAAATGGATTGAAGTGAGGAATGTCTGTGCAGTTATCAGCCTCAATTTTTTCTTCAAAGCCTTCTGGGTCCAAGAGCCAGATGTAAATCAGGACAACTAGAAATGATCCCAAGACAGTGGGAGACCTTGGATTTTTTAAGCTAAGATGCTCAATAAATAGGTCTCAATTTGATTGAGGCAGGATCCAATCAGAGATTAAAGGTAAGTAAGAAATGAGGAAGAAAATGGCCTCTTTTACCTAATCAAAAAAGAAAAAAAAATAATTTGGGAGCGGAACATCCTCAGGAGTTTCTGTCCAAAATATAAATAATTGCTTTTTACATTCACTCTGAGCCAAACACGGCTCAAAGAATGAACAAGTGGGGCTTGGCCTGGGACTTGTTGTTGGCCAAAGAGAGCTAGAGTGATTTGGGTTTAAGACTTGGTCTTAAAGAAAGAAATCTAGCAAGATATCTTGGTTTCAGCATTTCAGTGATCAAAATTTATTGGATAGCCCACCGACAGATAAGTATATGATACCCTTTGTGGACTGTAAGAAGATAAAAAAGAAAGAAGAAAAGAGGAGAGAAGAAAGGAAGGAAGGAAGGAAGGAAGGAAGGAAGGAAGGAAGGAAGGAAGGAAGGAAGGAAGGAAGGAAGGAAGGAAGGAAGGAAGGAAGGAAGAAAGGAAGGAAGGAAGGAAGGAAGAAAGGGAGAGAAGAAGGGAGGGAAGGAAGGAGGGAGGGAGGGAGGAAGGAAGGGAGGGAGGGAGGAAGGAAAGAAGGAAGAGAGAGAGAGAGAGAGAGATGTACTGTGTACTAGTACTCCTACTAGTCCCTACCAGGGAGTAGAGAAAGGAAATCCTGCTAGGAAGCTATGGCAATAATCCAGGGGAAGTGTATGAGGAAGGCAGTGAAAATCAAGAGGAAGACATGGATTTTAGAAAGTTTGGAGAGGTGTCATCAACAGGACCCAGTAACCAAGTTTTTTATCTCTTCCCAAAGGGCTTAAAGAAGTTTTCTGTTACTATCCCCTTTCATTATCTAATGAAATTATATTCTGTATTGTAGCTATATTTCAGTTGGTTTGGAGGAGAAGGGTTTTTGTTTCTTGCCAGAAGAGTTTCTATACTGATGCCCTAGACTCTGGCACACCCAGACTCTGGCAAACAAATTCAACACTGCAGTCTGAAATGTGTTCAACTATGAGTCATTGTGCGACAGCAATTCTAAATGAACTTGGGAGAAATAAAAAGCAAAATTCAGTTTTGGTGGATAGTCTTCAGTCATCTTAGGAAAATAAAAAGGCAATTAGAATGAGGTACCAGCTGACCTCAACAAGCCAAACTTATGCATTTACCTTTTGTCTGAAGTTCTCTTACTGTCCAGTCTTTACTTAGAGTATCTCTTTTCTCCAAACCAATTTTTTTTCTGTTTCTAATATGCCTTAGAGATGAGACCTTTATCAAAGAAACTTGGATTTCTTTTTAAGTTGTCCATACTTCTATACCTTTTGGTAGGAGAAGTAGGCAGGGGTGGAGGTGAGGCATTAAATAATAGCATCAATATCCAGAGAAACAATTTCATTACTTTTGACATAGAATCATTAAAAGCAACAAATGTCATACTGCATTAAACTGAAACTAAATAGTACATAATAAATCAGAAAAAAATAAGATAATTTGTACTTTCTCTTCTGTGTGGTTTTGATTTCTTCTGCTAGGTTTTTATATCTTTTTTTCCACTGTATATAGCTTGAAGATTCTGAGCATTTGAATTTTCTAGAATTCCTGTCTTCAGAACAGTTTATTACTTAGGAATTGCATAAGATAGGAAGTAGCTTGGTAGATACAGGAGAGTGGAAGAACTTTTTGTCCAAATCTTTCTAAAGTTCAATACATTAATGCATTGCTGATCTCATTAATATAGTTGACCACTACATGGTGTCATGATCAGGCATGTCAAACATGCAGCCCACAATATTTCCAAATGTAGTCTGAACCACATTAAAATGTAGTTCCTATCTGACTTTAATATGGTGATGTGGTAATAAAAAAAGGAGACATTATAAACATATGTGGTTTTCTAAATCAATATACAGTCATCAGGGATCTTTTTGTATGGTTTAATAGTCCCCACTTCTATTTAGTTTTGACACCACTGATTTGCATCATCATTACTTATCTAAGTCTTCCTATCCTATGTTTATTGTCTATGCCCTTTCATAAAACCTTCATAGAGTACCTACCTAATGTCTCTTCTCTGAACTTCCAAAATAATCTTCCTAATAAATAGGTCTGAACATATCATTTCACTGCTCAGAAATTTCCAGTGGTTCCCTGTTGCCTTTAGAATGTAGTATAAGTCTGTGAAGTCTTGCCCAGCAGCCACTGAGGAAGTCTTCAACAATAAATTCCACATTATTGGAGCTGTTGGCATAGGGATTGCTGTTGTTATGATCTTTGACATGATTTTCAGTATGATTCTGTGCTGTGCTATCCAGAGGAACCGAAAAATGGTCTAGAGTCTTTGCTTTCAACCTCTGAGCAGGAAAGTCTGCTCTCTAGAAGTGTTTTCTTTGTGTTTTTTTTTGTTTTATTTTGGTTTGTTTTTGTTTGCCACTAACTTTAGTATTCATTCTGCATTTTTAAATGGACCAAGTTGTTCTAAATTTGTTATCTTTTTAATGCCTTGTTTGATGCAATGTTTATGGTTGAAGATTTTTTGGTTTTTGCTTTTATGGTCAAAGAAGTCCTGCAATGGGATGATTTCAGAGAGGCCTGGAGAGATCTACATGAACTGATGCTAAGTGAAATGAGAAGAACCAGGAGATCATTGTACACAGCAACAAGACTATATGATGATCAATTCTGGGTGTGGTTCTCTTCAACAATGAGATGATTCAAACCAGTTCCAGTTGTTCAGTGATGAAGAAAGAGGGATCTGAATATGGACCACAACATAGCATTTTCATGCTTTCTGTTGATATTTGCTTGCATTTTGTTTTCCTTCTCAGGTATTTTTTTCTTATAGATCCAATTTTTCTTGTACAGCAAGATAACTACAAATATGTATACATATATTCGATTTGTCATATATTTTAACAGTTAACATCTATTGGACTACCTGCCATCTAGGGGAGGGGGTGGGGGGAAAGAGAGAAAAATCTGGTACAGAAGGCTTTGCAAGGGTCAGTGTTGAAAAATTACCCATGCATATGTTTTGTAAATAAAAAGCTTTAATTAAAAAAAAATTCTGAAAAACGGAAAAAAAAAGAAATCCTGCAATGAAAGGTACTATATTTTCTAGACTCTAGTTAAAATATTGTACGAATAGAATAAAGGACCATGCTGGCTTTAAATAGATAAAAAAAAGTCTTATTTCAGATTTAATCAAGATATAACTTATGTTGAAGACAATTTTATATATAATAAAGATTATGACAATAAAAAAAGAATACAGTATAAGTTTCTCAAACTGGAATTCAAGACTCCCCATAGTCTGGAGGCCAACCTATCTTTTTAATCTTCTTTCACCTACTTCCTTCCATTCATTCTCTACTGCCAGATGAAATAAAATATTATTTGTTCCCTGATATTGCCCTCCTCCTTTCTGTCCAATTCTCTTCGCTTTCCTTTTACATCTTTGCCTGTTAAAATCCTTGTTCTAAATTATCTGTCTCAGAAGACTAACTAGAGCTAATCTAATCTACTAATTTCATAAATGAGAAAACTAAAGCTTAATGAGGTTCACTGCCTTCAAGATCCAGCTCAGACACCAATTCTTTCTTAATGCCTTTTTTTTTTTTTGCTGAGGTAATTGGGGTTAAATGATAAGTCTCTGAGGTCAGATTTGAACTCAGATCCTCCTGACTTCAGGGCTGATGCTCTATCCACTGTACCACCTAGCTGCCCCCTTAATGCTTTCTTAATCTAGGTTCAGATTCTCCTCAGTCCCAGTTAAAAGTCATGGGCAAGTTTTTTTTAATGGATTTTTTCTTTTCCTTTTCTTATATATATATTTTTTTTTCTTTGTTCTTGTAGCACTTTTTCTCTCATTGTATTCCCTGATCAAATTTTCTTATACTACTTTGAGGATATCCCTTCCCCCTATCATATTCAACCTTATAACTTATAGCATAGATATTTTTATATATGTAGTTTCCACCAGGACTATAAAGCTGTAAAATGTCTAATGTCAGATACTATATCTTTTTTTACTTTTTGTATAAATGCTCTGAGCTAAGCTGGTACACTATATATATATATATATATATATTAGAAGTTTAATGTTTGTTGAATTAAATCAGTCTTGTCTTTCTAACCATACTATGAGCTCTCAAGAATCTCTTCTTGCATCTTTCACAGCATCTGTCATGTGGCAAAATACAGAGAAGATATACACTCAATCTTGAAAATTAAATTGACACCATAATGTAACCATGGAAAAGGAAGGATTAAAAACAGATAATTTGAGTCCCAAACCCAATTTTTACATTTTGGAGGAAGAATTGTTTTTGTTAAGGGGCCAGTGACACCACACACACACACACACACACACACACACACACGCACACACACACACTCACTCACTCATTCACTAACCCAGGGAAGAATGAGGTTGGGGACCCAGCAATAGTTTCCATGTCAATCTTCACTCTATATACTTACCCCTCCCATTCTACCAATTGGTTAATGTTCCTCCAGAAAATAAGCTAGAAATGGGTATATATAATTGTTCTTGGCAAATATTTAACAAGCATATGTAAAAGATACATTCTCAGGTTCTACAATTTTCCCTACACTAGTTATACCTCCTCCTTATCTATCTTTTTCTAATTGCTCTAAAACAACTTCATGGGATTTTAAGACATAAATAATCTTAAAGGTGACCTAGTCCAAGGCTTCTTAAACTTTTTCTACTTGCAAACCATTTTTGCCTGAGAAATTTTTACTTGATGCTCTGGTTTTATAGGTAAACAAAATAAGTGTACAAATCAAACATTTACTAATAATAAATCATAATTTTGCAACCTCCACATTCAATTGCACACAGTTTAAGAACCTTTGATAATCAAATGCCTCATTTTATACATGCAGAAAAAAGGTCCATGTTTTGATTATGGTTTTGCTCAATTACTTTGTTGTTCTTTTTCTGTTCTATTGTGTAGGGGGAAAGAGAGAAAATAAAATTTTAATAATATAGAAAAAAGCAAACTGAGGCCCAAGGGGTTAAGTGATTTACCTGAAGTTATGTACAAGCATCAAAGCCTAGGTTCAAACCTACACCTTCTGATTCCAAATCCATTTCTTTCCAAATCTTTCCACTATATCAGAATATGATGTCACATGTAACCATATCTTTCTAAAATGTGGAATGTATAGAAGAAAAACAGATCTCAGAAAAACATTCTAGTCTGGGTCACCAAAGACCAGAAATAGTAAGGACATGGGAAGATCAAGATTAGCATAGCTTGGGTATGGAAATTTTGTGAAGAAGTCATTTGAGGAGGTATGAAAAGCAGGAAGAGAGAGAGACACAGAGAGAGAAACAGAAGAGAGAAATAGAGAGACAGACCCAGACAGAGGGTGAAGAGAGAAAGGGAGGGAGGGAAGGAGAAAAAAGAGAAGAGAAAGAGAAGAGAAGAGAAGAGAAGAGAAGAGAAGAGAAGAGAAGAGAA
>JAJPUD010026489.1:0-16454 GCA_023553655.1 Myrmecobius fasciatus
CTATTTCTCTCCCCTCTCTGTCTCTGTCTCTTTCTCTCTGTCTCTTTCTGTCTGTGTTTTTCTCTTTGTCTCTCTGTCTCTTTCTCTGTGTGCCTTTGTGTTAGTCCTTAGAGTTCGGCTGGCTGCTTCTCCTGTAGGGGTGTCCTTGAGGGACTAGGATCATTATTTTTTCTTTTTTGTAATTAATTGCCTGACTTTATCAAATACATGCAAAGATAGTTTTCAGTATTCACCCATGCAAAACTTTGTGTTCAAAATGTTTCTCCCTTTTCCCCCTTCCCTCCCTCCCCAAGACAGCAGGCAATCTGATATAGGTTAAGCATGTGCAATTTAGAAGAATTGCTTAGAAGTATTATTAGAAGTATTTCTACATTTATCATGCTGCACAAGAAAAATCAGATCAGAAAGGGGAAAAAAACAAAACAAAAAACACACAAAAAGAAGCAACCAAGCAACAACAATGAAAAAGTGAAAATGCTACCTTTTGCTTCACACTCAGTCCCCACAGTTCTCTCTCTGGAGGCAGATGGCTCTCTCCATCACAAGTCTATTGGAATTGCCTTGAATCACTTCATTTATCTCACTTGATCATCACATTATCTTTTTACTTTGTTCAGTCTTCTCCTAGTTCTGCTCACTTCACTTAGCATCAGTTCTTATGTCTTTGCAGATTTTTCTGAAATCAGCTTACTCATCATTTTCTATAGAATGATAATCCATAACATTCATATACCATGACTTATTCAGCCATTCCCCAACTGATGGGCATTCACTAAGTTTCTAAAAAGGGCTGCCACAAACATTTTTGCATATATGGGTCTCTTTTTCCTCTTTTATGATTTGTTTGGGATAAAAGCTGAGTGGAGAAACTGCTGGATCAAAGGATGTAGTTTTATAGCCCTTGGGGCATATTTCCAAATGGCTCTCCAAAATGGTTGGATCATTTCACAACTCCACCAACAATGTGTCAGTGTCTCAGTTTTCCCACATCCCCTCCAGCATTCATTATTATCTTTTCCTGTCATCTTAACCCATTTGAGAGGCATAAAGTAGTACCTCAGATTTAATTTGCATTTTCCTAGTCGGTAGTGATTTATAGTATTTTTTCATGTGACTAAAAATGATCTTATTTTCTTCATCTGAAAATTGTCTGTTCATGTCTTTTGACCATTTATCAGTTGGGAAATGTCTTGTATTCTTATAAATTTGACTCATTTCTTTATATATTTTAGAATTGACACCTTTATCAGAAACACTGGCTATAAAAATTGTTTCCCAGCTTTTTGCCTCCCTTCTCATCTTGGCTGCATTAGTTTTGTTTGTGCAAAACCTTTTTAATTTAATATGACCAAAATTATCCATTTTGTATTTCATGATGTTCTCTAGTTCTTCTGGATTGCCAGGTACTAGCCTAGGTGCTAGGGACAGACACAAAGGCAGAAATGGTAGCGTTTTTGCCCTAGCGTGTGAGGAGCTTTTGATAGAAAGAATGGGAGAAGTCAGTGGGAGGATTGGGAATGGCCTCCTTCAGAAGGTGGCCCTTGAGCCTCAGCTCTTTCCCCTGAAGGAAGCAGGTTCCAAGAGGAGAATAGGAGGCTATGGACAGTATGAAGTTTGGGAAGCAGGAAAGGAGGTGTCCTGAATGTGGAACAGAAAGACGGATGGTTTGGCTGGACTGTGGAGGGCATGAAAGAAGGCAGGAGGTGGCCATGGGCTGCAAGACTCCACAAGCCAAATGGAAATCGATCTAGGAGATAACAGGTAGCTCCCTGGAAGCCCCTGGAGCTTACTGAGTGGAAGAGCAGTATGGTCAGACCTGTGCTTTAGCAGCACTGTGTAGAATGGGTTGGAGTAGAGAGAAGTTGGCACTAGGGGTATCAGGGAGGAGGCTGCAGTAACAGGGAGGAGGCAGGAATGGCAGGGAGGAGGCTGGAGTAACAGGGAGGAGGAAGGAATGGCAGGGAGGAGGCTAGAGTAACAGGGAGGAGGCAGGGGCAGCAGGGAGGAGGCTGGGGCAGCATTTCAGAGGAGGTGGCCATGGGAGTGGAGAGGACACAGGTCAGAGAGATGTACTGAACAGGCACTGAGTTTGAAGGAAAGGGGAAGACTTGCTCCCTTGCCCGTGGAAGAGATGCTCAATGTGGTTGTATTAGCCCGAAGCTAGCCTGGTGGCTCTTCCCCAGACTTAGTGAAACTCATCAATGGAAGATAAATTGTCCAAAAGTGAACTCAAGACCCTTCCAGCTAGATAGAGCCAGGTGGGCTCAGCCTCCAAGAGCCTTGGGTCCCCAAGATGTCAAGGTCAGGCCATGGGAGAGCCAGCAGTGCTTCTGTGGACTTGAGTGGGGGCTCATTTCCTCCCAGAACCTTATGGGGGAAATTTTTTTATTCCTTCAACTGTTCCTGCCCATGAAGCATTAGATGACTAATGGAGAGAGTTCTTGCTGTTCTGACTCAGTGTGACAACTAGCTTTGTCTTGGAAGTCAAAGAGGGGGAAGAATGAAATTAATAATCTCAGATATTGCTGAGACGGTAACGGATAATGGAACAGATCATTTCACAGTGTTCCTTTTGGGGGAATGGGAATCTGTTTTGATTCCAAGAGAATTAGATACATTCTTTTCTTCTTTATTTTTTTCCATTTGTAGATTCAGAGACAGACACCTTGGCATCTTGGTTCTTCAAGACAGGACATGGTAGAAACCTAGAGACTCGTTCCTTCTTGGAGAAATGTTTCTTATCTAAGAGAATAGTTTTATTATGTAGAATTTCTAGACTCAAGAAATGACCTGTTGGTCTCTTGATGGAAACCCAACCTGGTTGGAAGTGACGTTTCTGCAGGCTGATTTTTTTTTTTTTAATTTATTGATTTAATTATAGTTCTAGTATTTGATCTGTGGCCTTTGGCTCATATTCTTGGAAGATGGATTTCTTTGGTTGCTAAGCATTGTTGGGGACGGACCCCTCCAGCGAGCACTGGGCCATCTTTTTGCTCTAGTGATTCTCAATTTAACTCAGATTATTCCAGATAGAAAGAAAGTCTTCTCCACAACAAACATAAAAGAGCTGGGAGGCGTAGGAAAGGTCACTTAGGCAAGCCAGGCAAACATTGGCTTTGAGGGCCTCAACTAAGTAGGACTTCCCCAGTGTCAGGCAAACAGTGCTTCAGAGTATCAGAGATGGAGGACGGACCTTAGAGGCCATCTGGCCCAGCCTGTACCTGAACCATATTGTCCTCTGTGACCATAGAGATTTATAGAACCTGATAGGATCTTGTCCGCCTTCCCCATTGGAAGGAGCAGGAGGCAATGACTCAAGGAGACTTGACTATGACTCCCTGAGGTTCTGTAGTTGATGTTTGACATGGAAGATTGGAGTCCAGGTCAACTTTTTTTCCATCATGGGAGATGATAGATAGATAGCTAGATAGCTAGATGTATATAGACATAGAGATAGATAGATAGATGTATATAGACGATAGATAGATAGATAGGGATAAAAAGATGATAGAGTGATCTGGGAAGGCTTCATGGAAGAAGTAGGAGGAAGAGGAGTAAGGAGCATCCTGAGTGAAGGGGAGCTGTAGGCAGGACTGGGCCCCCAGGCTTCTTGCTCTCTGGCTCTTCATTTGCTTTCTTGGGCCTATAAAATGGCGACTTTTGGGTCAGCCTCCAGTGAGCTTTCAAGTGTTAAATAAAATTGGAATTTGGGGAAATAATAAATATTTTTAAATGCAATCTGCTACCTTGAAAACCTAGTGTGCACGTAATATCTAGCCTTGGACTGTTAATGAGACGTCTGCCTTCTTGTGTAAGAACATTCTTTTCTAAGGAGATAAAAAGGGTTTAGTTTTTTTGTTGTTTTTTGTTGTTTTTTTTAAATGTAGGTCCTTGAACAGATTTTAGGAGCCTTGTCAGAGAGCTCATTTTATTGCGTCCCTGCTTTTTGTTTTATTTTTTTTGGTCAGGACTTGTAATTTCGTTGGCAGAGAGCACCTTCTGCTATGGAAAATGCTTCCTCTGATGCACTTACTCATCCAGCCTGATGTCATGAGTTTGTTCATTTTGATTGGTTGGCTGAGAGATAAAACATTTATTTTGTTATTGTTGGTCAATCATTTCAGTCAGACTATCAGAGAGGTCCAGGACACACAAATAAAGTTAATCCTTGTCTTGGAAAGTCACTTGGGAAAATGAGACAAAAAGTGACTTTCTGCGTCAAAGGCAGGAGCTGAACGCAGGACTGGGCTGACTCAGAGGCTCTCCTGGTGCCCGGGGAGGTAGATGGAGGTTTGAAGGATGCCCCAGACTCTCAGTGTGCCCTTGGGGCAGGGACTGATCCCTTCTGATCCTCAGTTTCCTCATCTGTAAAACAGGGCTTATGGTCCATCTGCCTGGATAGGAGAGTCAGACGGTGACACCCCTGTTAAATGCTCTCTGGAAATGTGAGCAAGGTGCTGTCATTGAGGGTCCCGGGGGGCTTCAGCAGAAAACCCAGGGGGTCATTGGACCTTCTTCCAGCAGCTGGAGGGAAATCACCTTGAGGTTGTTGTCTGATGCCCAGCAAGAGCTCGCTGGGAAATGATGGAGAGCTGGATGGACTTCTGAGAGGTCAGGAGTCCGAGTTTGAGTCTTGCCACTATTATGATTTTTAGGAGAGGTAAATCCTCTGGTGAAAAACCCTCAAAAAAGGGAACTGAACTGCAACAGTATAGGTTAATAAGCCATTGCAGTAAACACTTTTTAAGGGCCTGCTGCAGCCAGATGAACATTTTAAGGGGCCTGCTACAGCCTAGATGAACACTTTTAAGGGCTTGCTGCAGCCAGGTGTGGGGCTCAGCGTGGGGATACAATTAGTAAGCAGGGAAAGCCTGTCCTCAAGGGGATTATCATCAATATCTGGGCCCAGGCTCTGGGCTTGGGTCCCCACGCCCAGACAATTCCACACTGACTTCCAGTCCCTTTGTCCAGGCTGGGCCTGGATTCACGCCCTCAGTGCCGGGTAAGCACTTACCAAAGCTTTTTGATTCATTTAAGTCATTAGTGGGTCACTGGGCTGCAGAAGGACAAAGGGCCGCTCTGGCCAGAGGCAGTGGCCGGTGCTGTACAGGGGGACCTGGAGGAAGTGGGCAGAGCAGGAGGAGCAGGTGGGAAGCTCTGCTGCAGGGCTGGGGAGGGGGCTGGGGGACCTTGAAACCTTACCGGAATGAGGTCTGCCAAGGGGCCAGAGCCCAGCACTCTGCCCCCTTGGTCCTGCTGCCAGTCGTGGCTGTGGTAAACAGGATCCACCTGTTGGTGGGGGGCCCTCGCCCTTTGCGTGGCTGGGGGACTGCAGAGTAAGGGGTCCCCACCTGCACTTGGGGACCCTCTCCCTTCAGTGCCGCTGAAGTCAAGCCCGGGAGACTTTGTTGGGATGATGAGCACTGGCAGAGTTGGGGAAACCAAGTCTCCTGTTTTTTCTCTAAAGGAGGAAAACATCATTTCCAGATTGGGAAAGCTCTGGGGCATCAGCCGCCCTCAGACTGCTCTCAAAGGGGGGCTGCCGAGTAGGTGCCATGATCTGTGACTGATTGGGGAGTGGAGGCCTGCCACCTGGCCTCAGACCCCAGCCCTTCTGCCCCTTGGGGGCTGGATGACCCTGGGGGAGGCCCTTCTGTGGGCTAGAATGGCCTTGCCACTCCCTGCCTTCTCTGGGCAGAGAAAAGCAGGCTGAATTTAGACCCGGGTTCAAACCCGGCCTCGGGCCCATCTTGGCTGTTTATCCTTCCAGGCCTCAGGCCCCCCTTGTGAAATCTGGGGATCCTTATTTGTAGGAATTGCTGATGCATTAAAAGCTTTCCCTGTTGTCTAAATAGGGGCTCTCATTGGGCAGGGGGCACCTTGTGGCTGCACTGACCCTGTAACTATGACCTTGTTGGTGACCTCGGAGGCCATTGGGCGGCACATTAGTGAGATTGGACCTGGAGGAGGAAGGCCTGCATTCAAATGCTGCCCTAGACGCTGTGTGGCTCAGGACAGCTGACCTCTGCCTGCCTCTGTTTCCTCATCTGTAAAATGCAGAGAATAACAGCTCCTGCTATTACTGGTCAATCAGAGAGGAATATGATGAGAAAACTGAGTCTCCCAGAGCTGGGCTGATTCCTGGGGGCCCAGGGAGCCCCTCAGACGGTCAGTGAAGCCGGCTTCTGTGTGGATTCTGGGTCTGACATGCTGGCAGACCTGGGGTGGGGGGCTCTGTCCTGGTGGAGCCGGCCCCGAAAGGGTCTCCTCGTGGGGAGAGGGGAGTCTGTCCAGGGGACTGAGGGATATTGTGGCCCCCAGACCCCTAGGGTCTGATCAGGGCCTGGGACCCATGAAGCTGCCCTCCCCCTGCCCTCGGGACCCCCGGCAGGTCTGAAGGATTGCAGACAGAGGCCTGGTGTTTGGCTCAGAAAGGAAGGAATTTTCCAACCCAGAGGCTGGAGCCCGGGATCTGGGCCCAGGGCCAATGGGCACAAGACCAGGGGAGGCAGATGTGACTTTGACCTTGGGCTCTGGGGCCTTCTGCCAACCTCCTGGTGGGGCCGTCCCGGCCCTGGTGGAGGGTCTTTGTGCCCACATCCAGGGGCTCCCAGAGCCTTTGTGATCCTTCCCTGACATACAGAGCGGCCCAGGGCCCCTTTCCTTGCTGACACCCCAGGCCTGGCTCACGAACTAGCTGCGACAGTGTGGGAGGAATGGTCACAGCCCAGCCTGGTGCTTTCTGAGTCATGGCTGAGGGGCAGCGAGGTGGGGGGGAATCAAGGCTGAAGGGGGGCAGCGAGGCTGGGGGGAAGCAAGGCGGGGGGGCAGCAAGGCTGGGGGGCAGCGAGGCTGAGGGGGGGCAGCGAGGCTGGGGGGCAGAGAGTTGGGGGGGAAGCGAGGCTTGGAGGGCAGTGAGGTTGGGGGGTAGCAAGATGGGGGGGGAAGCAAGACTTGGGGGAAGTGAGGCTGGGGGGCAGTGACTGGGGGGCATGGCCAAGCAGCTGCTGCCTCAGAAGCCACCCAGTGACAGTGAAGGCCCCTTATTCAGCAGCATGACCCTTGGTAGCACTTCACTTGTCTCTGCCTCGGTTTCCCCATTTGCAAAATGGGGGAAATGACCTGTGCAGCCCTGGGCTAGAATGAGTATGAAGTGAGAGGAGGAAGACAGGAATTTCCAGCAGCCGGGGCTGTGCTGTCTGGTCTGAGGCGTTCAGTGTAGAGATGCTCCGCTCTGAATCCCACCTGAGACTTGCCCCCTGAGCCTCCGCAGTCTCATCTGCAAAATGGGCATTATCCTCCTTTTCACTCTCTCTGCCTCCAGGCTGCTGTGAGCCAGATACAGCGGGAACCGCTATTCCCATCATCTTACTGTGGATTCTGGCTGGGGCTAGGTGTAGATCTGGAGGAGAAAGAGGGGAGGGGGAGGGGAAATGTGACCCGGGGGGCTTCTGGTCCACGAACCCTGGGAGCCCAGAGCACAGCCATGCAGTGAGGGGCTGGAGCAGTCGGCCTCCGAGCTTCAAGTCCATGGTAGTGGAGTTGCCCGCTCCTCCCTCTCCCCCCATTCTCCCTCTGCCTCTACCTCTCTCATTGCCTCTGTCACTGTCCCCGGATATCTCTGTCTCATTGTCTCTGTGTCTTGTCTCTCTTTATCTCTGTCTCTCATTGTCTCTTGTCTCTGTGCCTCTGTCCCTGTCACTCTCCCATAGAAGCAGAGGTGCCCGCATGCCCTTGCCCCCAGCTCTTTGACAGCGCGCGCGTGTGTGGGGGGGTGTGGGTGTGGGTGTGGGGGGCAGGAGCCTGCATCTCCCCGCACCCCCTCCCCACCCCGGCCGGGTTTCCCCTTGAGCCCAGCTTGGCCCGCTGATCCTGGGGGACTCGGGCGAGCCTCACTGAGCCCCTCGGGCCTTTTCCCTGCCCACAGACGCCCAGACGGGCGGGGGCGTGGATGCGGCTTAGCCGCGGGTCCCTGGCTGGTGTGCGGGGCAGATCTGCCGCGGGGGCGTGGGCTTCGTGGAGCTGAGGCCCGCATTGGGGGTGACGCGGATGGCTCTGGGGGAGCCGAGGAAGGGGTGAGAGGCGGCCCCCCGGGGAGCCTCGGGCGGCCGGTCCTCTGCAGTGCGTCTGCGCCGCCCGGGGAAGGGATTTTGTGAATGGCCCGCTGGGCGGGGCCTGCGCCCGGCGGCTCCTGATGTCAGCGAAATGAATGAAGTCCTTGCCGTAAAAGCGGGGCCGGCCGTCAGGCGCCTCCTCCGATTGGTCCCCGGAGCCCTTGGCCCCTTGCTGACGACATCGCCGCCCCACGTGTGGTGGCTAATTGGTGTGCACCGGGATTTAAATACCTGCAGAGCCCGAGCTCTCCATGTGCGGTAGCAGCTGGGAGCTCTCTTCAGGCCGCCCATCCCCCTCTCCTGCGCATCCGCGGGCCGGGAGGGGGCTTCCCGGGACCGCAGTCCCTCCCCACCCCAGCCCGATGTTCTGCTACTGCTGGCAGAGTTCGCTGCTGAAACTCCAGGCCCTCGAATCTGATCTCTGCTCTGCCCTTTTCACAACCCAGGAAGAAGCTGCCCCATTGCAGGGCGTCAAGGACCCGGCTCTGTCAGCCGTCCGGAGCACGCCGGCCGATGAAGCCCACGCTGGAGGTAAGGGGCTGGGGGGGGAGGGGGAGAGAGGGTCTGCGCGCGCGTGGCTGGGCAGTTCCAGGTTTGCAGCAGCTGTCTGACGGCCCCGGAGCCCTCCGGGAAGCAGAGCCGGGTCCCCCAGTCTGACGGCCCCGGAGCCCTCTGGAAAGCAGAGCCAGGGCCCCGGGAAGCCCGAGTGAGGTGGGGCTGAACCCAGGGAGCGGAATCGTGGCCCTCGGAGATGTTGGAGGTCAATGTTTGCACGGCAGTATCAGCACCATCTTTCCCTGGGACAGCTCCGGTCTCTTCGGAGGGGGCTGTGTCCTGGCGCCTGGGGGTCCCGCAGCTCTAAAGCTCCGGCCCTTTCTGGAACCTGGGGAGTGGAAGAGGGTGGGGATTTGACCTCCTCTTCTGTTTTCTCCGAAACGGCCTTCAATTGGCTTCCTTGGCTGGAGGAGGCTGCGGCTGAGGCTGCAGCCCTTGGTCTTCCTTCTCCTCCATCCCAATGGGCTTCCCTTGGCCATCACATTGAAAGCCGAAGGGAACTGGCTCGGAACCGGGGCTCCCGGGCTGTGAGACTCCCAGCTTCCGATCCAGGGGCCGGCCCCGCTGCTCCTCTGGCGGCCGCCAAGAAGTAGGTCACTCTCCACGAGCCCAATGGGGATGTTGGAGGGCCGGAGGCCGCCTGACAGGCTTCGGGGCCAGCTTCTCCTCCTTCAACCCAGGACCAGTGATGATGCCAGGGCCTGATCTCCTGAGAGCCAGAAAATCATCACTGGCTTCCAGCTTTCTGCAGGCTTCTCTTCCCTTCCTCTCCTTTCCCCTCTCTTTTCCTATTCTTTTCCCCTCCCCCTCCTTCCCTTCTTTCCTTTTCCCTTCTCTCTCTCCTTCTTCCCTCCCTCCCTCTCTCCTTCCTTCCTTCCTCCTCTTTCCCTTGCTCCCTCCTTCCCTCCTTTTCCTCTCCCTCTCCTTTTCTCCCCCCCCCATGGAGTGATTGGTAAAAATCTCATTTCAAAGCTGTGATTTTATCCCTTAGGATGTCCTGTACAATGAGCTCCCTGCTTGCTTTCCCAGGCCTCCTTGCTGCTGGGGCCTTCCCTCTGTTGGTTTCTCCCCAGACTGTGATACACTGGTTTGCACATGGGGGTCTGCAGTGCCTCCCTTAGTAGCTTGTGGACTCCGTGAGGGCAGCTGCTGCCTTTTGCCTTTCCTCGAGGGCCCAAGTTGAGCACAGTGCCAGGCAGATAGTGGGTGCTCAGTAAATGCTCGTTGATTGACAGTCATATTTCTGCCTTGTGAATTGGTGTGGCCAGACTGGCTGCCTGGGCCCCTCCAACCCCTGTGGGCCATTGGCCCTGGTATACTCATCTGTAGACATGATGGGCACACGGGACTAGAAATGGGCTTGATTCCCTTGAGTGGGGTGGGGGAGTCTGATCTCCTTCTCACTCACCTCTTACAAACACTGTGCATTCTCAGGGCATCAACTTAATGCCTCTAGGATGGTAATTGAGGGAAGACCCCCTCAAGCATTAAATCGATATTTGTGAATCATTTTCAATTAAAATTTTGGATATTTATATGTCTTTCTTAGAATATATGGGTAGGAGAATCAGTGTGGTTTGGTGGAGAGCCTTTGGGTAGAAAGGTCTGGATTCTAGTCTTCCCTCTGACAGCTGCTAATTGCCTGACCAGGGGCTCCTCACCTTTGTTCTCAGGCTGCTGAGCTTAGAGAATATGCATGTGTAGGTTGTCCCACATGAAGCTTTCATTTTCCTTATGCACAGTGTTGTGGTGGAGGGGACTCCCAGTGTGGAAACTCCCTCCCCCAGGGCAGATTGGCCACTTGTGCAGCTTAAGGTCCTATGAAGGCTCTTCAGCTAGTCTGTCTAGGGCTGAGCTGTGAGCCTTGCCTTCTTGTCCCCAAGGCCACATCTCTCTTCAGTGGGCCATATTGGTAATTGCAGTGTTAATTTATACATGTATACATTATACATATGTGTGCACGTGCACATTTTATACATCTATTGTTGATTTTGTACCTCACTAGGAATCGGGAGACGTGGGTTCAAGTTCAGAGTTTCTGTGTGATCTTGGCCAAGGGAGTTTTGGGGGCACTTTCAATTTCTGGGACCCCTATGGTCCCTGACATGCTGTGATTCTGACTTTGGTGTCCCATATGAATTTCACAGTGTGACTCTGGGCATTATTGTGTATCTTTCCCTCTCCTATGCTCTGTCAGGGCAGGGGGCACAAGGCCAGGGACAGATCAGGCAGCCTCTGGCCAGGGACTGACCCAGTTAAGTCAGAACAATTTGGCCTTCAGGATCAAGCTGCCAGCCTCTGTTCCACATCAGGCCCACTTCTTCCCTTTGATGTGTAGGGCGTTCCATTTCTTTGAGTTTTGTATGTGCAGCAAAAGGTTGGTCACAGGGTACCAGGGATCAAGCCTTTCATTCACAGCCCCTCAAAGCCTGTCTGCTTACTCATAGAGGGGCTGCAATCTGCATCAGTGGAGGGAACACTCCATGCTGAAAAAAAAATTGTGAGTGTTGGGCTATACCAGCGTTGTAAACTATAGATTATATGATTATCTGGGCTCATTTTAAACTGGGCAAACCTTCAGGGCAGGGCTACATTTTGTTCTTTTGTAAAATGAGTTTCTTTCATAGGACTTTCTGCACAAACTTGGTAATGAGTGGTTTTTGAGTGAAATGGATGGATAAATAAGTGGATGGATATACAGATGGGGCAGCTAGGTGACACAGTGGATAGGAGTACCAGGCTTGCTGTTAAATGATCTTAGATACTTACTAGCTGTGTGACACTGAGCCAGTCATGTCATCTTATTTGTCTCAGTTTCCCCATCTGTAACATGACCTGAAAAAGGAAATGGCAAATCACTCCAATATCTTTGCCAAGAAAACCCCAAATCGGGTCACAAAGAGGCAATCATGATTGAAAATGACTGAACAATGAACAATTAATCAACGAATCAGTGAATGGATGTCTGTTCCAAACTAATCCATCCAATGGATTTATGAATGTATGGGTGAATGGATAGATGGATGGATGGATGGATGGATGGATAGATGGATGGATTGACTGATGAATGAACAGATGAATATATAAAAGGAAGCCTTTATATGGTGTTCAATGTACTTGGAAGTATTCATTCCTCCCTTTACCCTTTTAAATCTTGCTTGTCCTTTAAAACCCATCTCAAGAGCTTCCCCCTTAATGAAACTTCTCTGATTCACTTGATTAATTGTGAAATTTTCTCCCAAAGCACTTTGTACTCTTCTTATAGATGAGTAAACTGAGGCCCAAAGACATGGATTTGCCTCTGGCTCACAGCTATTGTGTGTGTGAAGGGAGTCTGCTTCCAAATCTCTGCAGAATCTACATCCTGCCCTTTTCCCAATGTCTCAATAGCTGTATTTAGCTGTTATTCCAACCAGGTGGATGGGTCAGGGGACAGCTCGTTGGCCGGGGGGAAAGGCTGAACTTATTTCCACAGTTAAGAGCAAGAGGAATGAATTCTGGGGAGCGACTGGTAGCAGACTGAAAAAATGGGTACCAGAAGGCACCAGGATGCTGTCCCAGGCTCGCCCTCTATAAATAGTCTAGAGAAAGTAGACACAGAGTAACTGGGGCAAGGTTTTCTCCTAGTGGATGGACTGTCATCACTGCTGGAATGAATGGCTTGGGGGCACGCTGGTGAAGTTGTATTATGCTGTCATAGGATGGGAAACAGAGCAGAAATGACTATTTAAAGCTGTACTTTTGGAAGGGCACAAAGGGGGGATTGGGAATGGCACATGCCCAGGGGGAGTGTGGGCTCAGTGTTTAGCAGCAGTCCCTGGAGATGAAGGCTCAGGGAAGGGGTCATTGCCCTCTGCGTATTCTTTTAGTTGGTGCAGGATCCTGCCTGCAGCCCCCCAGCCCTGTCAGCTCCATGAGTTTTCTCCACACTGTGTTAAGTGGCCCTTGTGCTTTTATGTGGAAGACTAACTTTATAACCTGATCACATTCTCACCTAGCCTTTGTCTTTTTGGGCTGAAGAGAGTGACCTCTGGTCATTTGGGTTGGCCATTTTTGAACCTCTGCAGTCCTTGGAGGGGCCATCATAAAAAAAGTCACAGTGCGTTCTACATCTGCTGAGCCAGTTATTTTTTCTAGATTATTTTCAAATAATAAATAAATATATTTATAATTTTACTATCTATAGAATATTTACAATAAGTAAAAAAAAACATAAATAATCACAATTGATGCCCAGGATTTATGCTTCTTTCTTTTTTGGGCCATAGCGATGCTACTAAGGGATGATCGATAGTGACTTATTGCTGCTAGAAAGCTTGAGAATTTGTTTGGATCACTTGAATTATTTTTCCCTAATGTTTTGCTGTTTTTAGCACTATATTGAATAAAGACAGATAGATAACCAGAATATAGGAAGAAGCCAGTACATTGGAGGACAAAGGCAGGATTAGAAAAAATGTCAGTGGGTTTGGCCATCAGGCTAAGAAGATGAAATCTGGTAAGAGGTAAACGTTGAAAAATCACCTTGGTGAGTGTCCAGCTTCTGTCCTTCTGTAGGTCATCATGTGGAGGCTGGCTGGGCCCGTGTGAGGCAGTGCATGTGGGAGGGGTCTCTCCCAGCCCCTCTGCCCACAGTGAAGCCCCCGAGAGGCTCTTTTTGACCTCTCCCTCCCTTTGAGCTCTCCCTCCCTCCGGCCATTGTTAGCCAGCCTTTGGGGATTTTCACTGCCTGGAAAAGCTGAGTGTCCTTTGCTCACTTGACCATCTTCTTCCAAAGATGCAGCCTCTTCTTCCCACAGCTCATGAAAACATTAGAAAAGAAGTTCCCCAGAAATCTCGGGGTGGGGAGATTGTGGGGAGAGAAGGGCTGACACTTCCTTTAGAGAAACTTCCCTCTAACTTAATGCTCGGTGGTGGCCAGTTTCCCAGCTGCCCCGATCCCAGTGGAGCTCCATCTGGAGGCTGTTTCTAACATGCTTCTGCAGAGCCGTTGATTCTCCTTTGTTCACGCCTTCATTTATTTGATTTTTCAAAGGATCCCAATATTGCCTCCCCAGAACTGTGCCATCTCTCCCCTCTTCCATTTGTCCCGCCTGTGTCTTGATTGTCCGCAGTTGTTGGATGTTACCTTCCCTATTTGAGTGTGAGACCCCTGAGAGCATTTTTTAACAGCTTTCCAATGCCTGGCATACAGTAGGCACCTAATAATGCACATTAACTGTGACTTTCCCTTGAAAAGGTCCTGCCTCATTTGTGGTCGGTGATCCTGCACTTGACAGCCATTTCTGCCAGGAATGGGCCGGAGGTTCCCTGCTAAGCTGTTGCCCAGGCTCACCTCTGAAGCCCTTGTCCTCTGGACATTAGCCAGGTGTGGGAACCTGGTAGTATAATGAGCTTCAGTTCATGGCCCCCTTCAGACTGTGGCCCTTTGCATCTCAGTGACAGCGGCTATGTGTCCCACTCCAGGTCCTGTTTCTGGGGAAGATGAGATTTATCACTTGCTTTTTGATGGAGCCGACTGCCATGGTTAGGTAGCTACAAGTGGTAACAGTTTATGGAAGGCTTCACTCAGTCTCTCGTGGGAGTCCCACCATACCCCTGTAAGGCAAATATGATTATCATCACCCCCGTTTCACGGATGAGGAAATTGAGGGTGAGGAGGCCGAACGACTTGTTCAGCATTAGGGAGCTTAGTATCTGAGGTAGAATTCAAATTCAGGTCTGTGTGGTCCTAGCGCTCCATTTACTGCTCTATCTTGCTGTGACAAGTATTATTATCATCCCATTTTACAGATAAGGAGACTGAGGCTTAAAGGGGAAGTATTTTCAGGAGTGAAACTTGAACTGAAGTCAACAATCAACAAGTGTTTACTGAGTGACTGCACTGTGCCAGGCACTTTGTTTGAGCCCAGTTCTTACTAGCACAGGGCCTGGCATGTAACCAGATGCTTAATAAATGCTTATGGGGAATTGCAAGTGAATTAATGCATGTTGGTCTGGGAGGGTTAGTCTGGCTCCTGACCCACTGGTGAGGGTCCAGGAGGGCCTCCTTGTGCCGGGTGTGCACAAGGAAAATAGTTAAAATAAGGACTTCATGCTCGTTTTGTTATAGGGAGCTTGGAAAGGTGAGGCTAGAAATGAACGGTTGGAGCCAGAGAAAGCCACGAGAGGTTTAGTGTCTGGTCTGTTTTACTCGGAGCTCGGGGCACGGATTCTAACAGACCCTGTCTGCCTGGCCCCGAAGGTCAGCACCCAAGCAACCAGAGGTTGTTTTGTCTACGCGGAGCAGGGCAGCGGGCGCTCTTGGCTGGGACTGGCAGGCCCCGGGCAGTGACCTTTGGGAGATGGTGAGAGACAGGCGTGGGAAGAAGACTCCGGCTGATTTTCAGAGTCAGGAGGAGCTTGTGGCCTTGACCCTGCCTCCTGGTAATCTCTCCCCTTGAGTTCCCAAACCCTCGGAAGACCATGTGATTGCAGGCGCTGATTTTATTTTATTTTATTTTTTTATTTTTTAATTTTATTTTATTTGCATAACATATGTGTGGGTAATTCTTCAACAATAACCCTTACATAGCTTTCCGCTACAAATTTTTCCCCCCAACTTCCCCACCCCTTCCCTAGATGGCAGGATATCCACTACATGTTAATTATGTTAAAATATTGGCAAATCGAATATATGTATACATATTTCCAAACTTATCATTGTTGTGCAAGAAAAATCTTATCTACACAAACGATGTATCAGATAAAGGAAACACAATGTAAGCAAACATCAATCAAGGAGTATGAGAATGTTATGTTGTGGTCCACATTTCGCATCCCTCTCTCTGGGTGTATATGGCTTTCTTCAGTGAACAATTGGAGGTGGTTTGAAACATATCATTGTTGAAGAGAGCCATGTCCATCAGAATTGATCGTCATATAGTACTGTTGTTGCCGTGTATAATGATCTCCTGGTTCTGCTCATTTCACTCAGCACCAGTCCATGTAAGTCTCTCCAGGCCTCTCTGAAATCATCTTGCTGGTCGTTTCTTACAGAACAATAATATTCCATAATATTCATATACCATAATTTATTCAGCCATTCTCCAATTGAAGGGCATCTATTCAATTTCCAGTTTCTAGCCACTACAAAAAGGGCTGCCACAAACATTCTTGCACATGTGGGGCCTTTTCCTTTCTTTATGATTTCTTTGGGATATAAGCCCAATAGAAATGCTGCTGGGTCAAAGGGTATGCACAGTTTGATAACTTTTTGAGCATAGCTCCAAATTGTTCTCCAGAATGGCTGTATCCGTTCACAGCTCCACCAACAATGCATCAGTGTCAGGCGCTGATTTTATTAAGCTAACTCCTGCCAACGTCCTTTCCAGCTTAGTGTGTCGAGGAAATGCTGCACTACAAAGTATAAATAAGAGGCCCCCATCGTGTTCTGACGCTAACAGGAGGCAGGTGGGCTGGTGGGGGGACTTTGGGGTGTGGGCAAAGCTCAGCTACTGACTAAGCACAGACTCTGCTTCATGGGTTAAGAAGGAAATGTCTCCGGGGGTCCCCAGGACCCTCTCCTTGGTCTTCCTGCTTTGTTTAATATGCTTATGAAGGACTCAGACTGAGACATTTAAGAATCAGGGAAATTTGGGGTGAAAACAGTGTCGTGATCTGTCACATCCATAGAAAGTGGTCAGTTAAAGTGATTCACATTAATTTAGAAATTCAGCTCAGTCCTCCTGTCTCCTGGTCCAACTTTTGTCCAGAAGGCCCAGGGTTCTACCTGAGGATCATGGG
>JAJPUD010026490.1:2185-16453 GCA_023553655.1 Myrmecobius fasciatus
TTTGCTACTATTTTTTTCTAGATCTGTAAGATAATTTCTTGGGAGTTATATTGGTATGGCACTAAATAAGTAAATTAGTTTTGGTAGTATTGCCATTTTTATTATATTCGCTCCGCCTACCCATGCGCATTTTAAGTTTTTCCAATTGACTAAGTCTGATTTTATTTGTGTGGAGAGTGTTTTGTAGTTTAGTTCTCCTCTAAGATCTCTTTGGGATATAAGCCCAATAGAAACACTGCTTTGTCAAAGGGTATGCACTGTTTGATAACTTTTTGAGCATAGTTCCAAATTGCTCTCCAGAATGGTTGGATCTGTTCCCAGTTCCACCAACAATGTATCAGTGTCCCAGTTTTCCCACATCCCCTCCAACATTCTTCATTATCATTTCCTGTCACTGATCGACTGCTCTATTTCTCAGCCAGTACCAAATGGTTATGATGACCGCTGTTATATAATATAGTTTCAGATCTGGTACAGCAAGGCCACCTTCATGTGCCTTTTTTTTTTCATTAATCCCCTTGAAATCCTTCACCTTTTGTTCTTCCAAATGAACTTTGCTACTATTTTTTCTACATCTGTAAAATAATTTCTTGGGAGTTTGATTGGTATGGCACTAAATAAGTAGATTAGTTTGGGTAGTATTGTCATTTTTATTATATTCACTCTGCCTACCCATGGGCACTTAATGTTTTTCCAATTGATTAATTTGTATCCAAAGACACATCTAAGGAAAACTTCCCAAAATTGCTGCCCTTAAATAAACTATTTTATAACCTAATCATATCCACCCTGAACTTCAGAAAATCAAGATACAATCAATCAGTTGTTGGCAGAATACAGAACAAGTTGTTTTAGTGTCTACAAGAAAGAAGATATAAATTGTCTGCTTGCCTGAAAGACTTATTGTGGTGATGTTGTGCTATCTGTAAGAACAAATATCAGCTTTGTGCTTTATACATATGAAGTGATAACCAAAACCCTGCTACCTTTCACTTCCTACTCTCTTCCAAATCCCCATAAACTATCAAATTTCCATTCGTGGACTTGTCTTTGAATGATTTTTTTGGTAATAAGGAATTAATAATAATCACTAAGAAAGGAACATGGACTAGGACACTTTGAGAGTGTAGAGGATAGAAGTGCCTACGATACAGTGGTGCACGAGATGGAACAATCGAGAACAACAGCAACAACAATAACAATAGTAACAGCAACACACATTTCAGTTTGAAATTTACAAAGCCATTTCTTCATAATAGTGCTATGAGATAGGCATTATAAATATCATTCTTAGGATTGGAAGTCCCATCTCCTATGTCCAGGATAATTTCTACTAAAATCACTTTATTTCACCATATGCTAACCAGCCTTTTCAGGAGGCTGCTGAAAAGAAGATCACAAAAAGCAGAATAGAAGTAGGGGAATGTTAATTTTTTTAAAACTTCCTTTGAATAGGGGCTGAAAACTGTGACAGAAGTGCACTGTGTGAGATGAGCAGGTAGTTACGTGGCACCATGTGTGCTGGACTTAGAGTCAGGAATACCTGATTTCAAATCTAACCTTAAACATTTACTAGTTATGTGACCTTAAATAAGTCACTTAACCTCTGTTTGCTTTAGTTTCCTCATTTGTAAAATGAAGATAGTGATAGCACCTACCTCCCAAGGCTGCTGAGCAGATCAAATGAAACACAAATTGTGAAGTACTTAGCACAGTGCCAACACATAGTAGGGACTGAATAAATGTTATACATCATAATAATCATCATTATCATTCCCAAGGAATATTGGAGGGAAAGAACTTATTTATACCATGAATTTATGTCAGATGTAAACCGTTTAAAGTCAGATCTCGAACCCTCAGCTTCATAGAAATAATGAGGCTTAGATTTGAAAAGCAAGACTGTCAGTCTCAAACAAATGAGCTCATCTTGCTGTACTTACTCCTTGGGTGATGTACTCTTTTTCATGCAAAATTATTCTACTTTCCATAGTGAACCAAATGACCTTAGGGACTCATTCTGCCTTAGCTAAAACACCAGTCTGATTACACTAAAAACTGATTCAATCCCTGGTTATCTGATATTTTGACTTTAATCATTTAGCAATGACTACTTTAGCCAGAGACAAAGTATGATACAAATGCAACAATGTCAGTGCTATCATCTACTTAAGAATGTGTGATATGCTTCTTTTTTTTTTCTATCAGGATCTTTGAATTGCTTTAATTTAATGTGGGGGATTTTTTATGAATTATGATCCATTTTGTAATCCATACAATTATGCATCATAGTGATTCATAGTTGACTTAAATGATAATATACTTTTTGACACAAAAGAAACTACATAGTAAGTTCTTTCAATATCTATTTTATAGTTAGATATCTCTATTTCTTAGTGGATAATTCAAAAGAATAATATGACCCTATAGTTTTCTCATTATTAAAAAAATATAAAAGTTACTCTTTTTAGAGGATTACTCTGTGTGTGTATGTGTGTGTGTGTGTGTGTGTGTGTGGTATGAGTCTCTTGCAAGGGCTTAAGTCAGCAATAGCAGTCACATAATCATTCATATTCTCTTTTCTGATTTAAACTTTTTAGGGATAGGCTAAGAAACAAATCTAAATCTCCCTTATCTTCAAAAAAGACTCACTTGATCCTTTTATCCTTGATAGTTATCATTTTACCTCTTCTTCTGCTAAACTCCTTAAAAAAGATTGCCTTCAATAAGTGACTCTGCTTTTTCTCCTCTATACTCTGATTTCCACAATTATCATGCGTCTGCTCAGCTCTCTCTTCTTCTGCTAAAGTCCTTAAAAAAAATTGCCTTCAATAAGTGACTCTGCTTTTTCTCCTCTATCCTCTGATTTCCACAATTATCATGCATCTACTCAGCTCTCTCCAAAGTCACTGATAATCTCTTAATTGCCAGATCCAATGGTCTGTATCTCACCCCCCTCAATCTCTCTGCAGTCTTTGAAGTTCTTGAGCTTACTTTCTCCTTCTTGACATTCTCTTCTCTCTTAGTTTTTTTTTTTGGGGGGGGGGAAGGAGGGGACGATGTCATTATTCTACTCTTTATACCTTATTCCTCACCACATATTCTCTTCCTATCAATTTGGTAGTTCCTTCTCACTCTTGTTGGACCCTCACCCACATTAAACTCTCTAAATATGAATGTCTCACATGTTTCTATTCCGGACCCTCTCCTCTCTCTATGTTATTTCACTTGGTGATCCTCATAAAGTCCTGTGGATATAAATAATATCTCTATGCTTGTGATTCTCAAATCTATCTTTCTTGCCCTGTTGACTTCCAATCTTATATCTCCAATTGCCTTTCAGACCTCTAAAACTGAATATCTGATTAAATGTAACCTGTTTAAAACAGAACTCATTAATCTTTCCCCTTAAACTTTTCTACCTCTGACCTTTCTTATTAGAGTAAGAGGTAATACCATTCTCTCTTTCCCTCAGGCTCACAGGCTCACCTCTTAGAATTGTGATTGATACATTGTTTAATTATGATTATTAGGTGTAAAGTTGTTAATGACTTTACTCTCTTTTTCTTCAGGATTCAGTTTATTTTGAATTTGCTAAGGCCTTATAACCATAGATTTCTATCTGGATGATGGATTTCTCAATATGCTTCCTCATGTTTACTTTCAACATAATACTCCTGAACAGCTCTTAAAAGTTACTCAATAAAAATTTTTAATGACAGTAAATATTTATTAATTTATTTTAAAATATAAAAGATGAAGGTTATAGGAGTAGTCCCAGCCTTGAATCAGAGAAGTTTCTAGCAGTCAGTCATGGGTTGAGCCATATAAACTTTCTCCTTTTCTTTATTTTCCATACCCACCCTTCAACAGATCACAGATACCAGAAATTCCAAAGTGAATATCTGGAAGTAGAGGTAGTGGATGATCTATTTCTTCTATAACAATTACCTACTTAGATCTGAAGAAATTGTCATTATACACATTCAAAATATTTTTCTATAAAAAGGCATGTATGGGCTTATGCACATCATAAACCACGATAAAAATATTGAAGTTGACTTTGAGGATCTTGGCATCCCTACCATGTTTCAAAAATTGTAAAGAATATCTCTAAATCTCTTTTGTAGTCTTATCTGTCAAGCTTCTACTTTTTTGCTTCCCTAAAACTGATGCTGATTTATATACAATTATTTATTTGAAGTGACTATTTCTACCAAATGTAAAAAATGTAATAGGTAGAAAAACTCCTTATTAAAAAAATCTAATGATAAAAGTGTACATTTATATTTATGAATATCTTTATATACTGGAATGAATTGATTTAAAACAGTCACCCTACTTGCAATATCTCCAACATTTAGAACTGATTTAGTTAGAATTGATGCTCCAAATAAAAGTGCATGATTTAAGTGGCAAAGATTGCCACTGTAATGGCCACCCTCACAGCAGAGAGATTTAAAAACAAAAAGGAACAAGTTTACTTGATTTATTCCATAGAATTGTGGTTTATATCTTTCCATGAAGCTTTAATATTATTTATCTCCAATTTCCTTTAAAAAATTACCCTTTAACATATTGATTCTCGATTCAGTACCAATAACAATACATATTACTTCTTTCTCTTCTAGTTCTTCCTCAATTCATGTGTGTCTTTTATGATATTCCAATTCCAGGGATAATCAAAAGAGGTGAAAGGGATCTTTAGGGTTGACATGCATTCAGAAGATACATGCTAAAAGATGAAAAATTGAAATGGTGAATTTGTAACAAAAACAATGGCAGATAAAACTATTCATCCCCATAAACTCTTAGTAGACAATTCCAAGTCCCTGGCTTATGTTCACTTTTCTTTCAAAAGATGATCTTGATCAGTCAATTAATTAATCAACAAAGATATATTAAGTGCTTACTATATGCCACAAAACAAAATAAGTGCTGAAGATAGAAATAAAGACAAACATCACAGTTGCTTCTTGGCTGTGAAGAAGACCTGACTGCATGTGTGGACTATGTTTAAATTACGAATGGAAATAGACATATAGACATACACATATTTATGTATATATGTATATATACATATATATGTGTGTGTATGTGTGTGTGTGTGTATTTATTTTAGAGAGACTTAAATGAGGGAGATTGTAGGATCAATGAGATGGTTGATCCACTTTATTGTATACTTGAGCTAATATGTGTATATCTATGTGTATATATTTATATGGAAATTTGAGTGTATCAATGAATACATACATATATATATGTACAGATAGGACTTAGCTCTTGGGGTGGAGCCAAGAGGGCAGAGTGAAGCCAGGAACGTGCTTAAGCACTCTCAAATTCTCTCAAATACCACATTAAATCAAGTCTCTGAACAGAATATGACAGAATGAAACCACTCTTTTTCTCAAGGTAGATTGGAAGAACTACAAGAAAGGTCATTCTCCCTGGATGAAAGGGACGTTCAGCCCAGCTCAGATGAAGTCTGGAAAAGTCAGTGAAACAGTATTCCAGATAGCAGATGAGCAACTGATATCCTCAATCCTATCTCAGTAGAGGAGTAGACTTGTAGGGAAGCCAATATCAACCTCCCTCTCTCCACATTACATAAATCTAACCACAAAATAAATAAGGAAAAAAAATTATGGTGGCTAATAGAATCCTAGAAAAGTTATATATGATAGACATCTGAAGAAAATTAAATATGCAAAAGAATATACATTTTTCTCAGGAATTCATGCTACCCACACAAAAATTTACCATGGATTAAGACATTAAAAACCTCATAATCAAATAGAGAAAGGCATAAATAAGAAATGCTTACATTTCAAACCATGATGGAATAAAAATATGTGATGGAATAAAAAGGAACAGAGAAAAATGACTAAAAACTAATTGTAAATTAAATAATATAATCCTAAAGAATGATTGGATCAAACAACAAATGAAAAAATAATCAATAATTTTATCCAATACCAAAATGATTGGGATGCAGTCAAAACAATTCTTAGGAGAAATTTTATATCTCTACCCAGTTATTTGAATAAATAGAGAAAGTGGAGATCAATGAATTAGGCATTTAACTAAAAAAAGTCACAAGAAGAAAAACAAATTTAAAAAAAAAATTAACTAAATAACAATTTAGAAATTCTGAAACTCAAAAGGGAGGATCAATAAAACTGAAATTAAGAAAACTATTGAACTAATTAATAAAACTAAGACTTGGTTTAATGAAAAAAAAGTAACAAAATAGAAAAACTTTCGGTTAATTTGATAAGAAAAAAAGAAACAAACTACCAGCAACAAAACTAACAAAGGAATTAAAGCACTAATTAGGAGCTATTTTGCTCAATGTATGCCAACAAATTTGACAATGCAATGAAAATGAATGAATATTTACAAAAATAAATATTACCTAGATTAACAGAAGAGAAAATAAATTACTTAAGTAGTCTCATTCTAGAAAAAGAAATTGAAAAAGCCATCATTTTATTCCCTAAGAAAAAAATACAGCTCAATCTCCCTAATGAGTATTATTGTAAACATTGTTAATAAAATTATTACTGCAAAAAATGTTAATAAAATATTTGCTATGCGATTGCATTAGATTTTTGGGATAATAACTCTGACCAAGTGAAATTTACACCAGAAAGAGAGGGCTGATTTAATATTAGGAAGACTATTGTCATAATTGACCCATATTCATAAAAACTGTCAGAAATTATATGTTAATCTCAATAGAAAAATAGCTTTTTATAAAATACAGTTATTAAAAACACTAATGAGCACAGGAATAAAGTGAGCTTTCCTTAAAATGATAAACAATATCTATCTAAATCTATCAGCAAGCATTATTTGTAAAGTAGAAAAAAAAAGAGTCATTCTCAATAAGATGATGGATGAAATAAGGATACCCATTATCACCAATATTATTCATATTTTACTAGAAATGTTAGCCTTAGCCATAAAAAAGGAAAATAAAATAAAGGAATTAGAATAGGCAATGAGGACATAAAACTAACACTCTTTTTCAGATTATATGTTGATATATTTAAAGAATCCTAGAGAATCACACAAAAATCTACTTGAAATAACAGCTTTAGCAAAATTGCATGCTATAAGATAAACCCACAAAAATCATCAACATTTTTATATATTACTGACAAAACACAGTATCAAGAGATAGATAGAGAAATCTTATTTAAAATAACTGTAAAAAAGGTAAAATATGTGGGTGTCTATATGCCAAGACAAACCAAGGAATTATGTGAACACAATTACAAAACAATTTTCACTTAAATAAAGGGAGACCTAAAGAACTGATAAAACATCAATTGCTCATGGGTAGACTGAGCTAAGAAAATTAAAATTATAATTTTACCCAAATGGGTCAATTTCTTCAATGGCATACCAATGAATTTTCCAAAATTATTTTATATAGCTAGAAAAAATTAATAGCAAAATTCATCTGAAAGAATAAAAAGTCAAGAATATCAAGGGAATTGATTTGAAAAAAAACATGGTGGTCTAGCAGTATGAGCATAATACTATAATATAAAACATTAGTCATCAAGAACATTTGATACTGGCTAAAAAAAGTGGTGGATTTGGGGAATAGATTATATACACATGGTAGAATAATCAATGATTATAATAATTGATTCTCAAATCCAAGGTTATGGTATAAGAACTCACTTTTCCATAAAAATTGTTGGAAAAACCAGAAAATATTATGTCAGAAACCTGGCATAGACCTACATCTTACCCTTCAAAATAAGGTAAAAATGGGAACATGATTTGGGAGTAAAGGGTGATACCATGTGCATTAGGAGAACAGATTTTTGGAGAAAAGAAGAATTTATAACCAAAGAAGTACTATAGAACATTATGGAAAGCAAAATGGACAACTTTGATTGTAGTAAATTTAAAAAGGTTTTGTATAAACAAAATCAGCATAGATAACATTAAAGGGAAGCAGGAAGCACAAAGCAGGGGAAAAATTTATAGCCAGTTTTTCTTATAAAGGCCTCTTTTCTAAAATATATAAATAATTGTGTCAAATTTACAAGAATAGAAATCATTCCCCAATTGAGAAATGATGAAAGGATAGAAACAGAAAATTTTCAGATGAAGAGTTTAAATCTATCTGCAGTCATATAAAAAATGCTCAAAATTACTATTGGTTAGAGAAATGCAAATTAAAACTACTTCGAGGTATCACCTTACATGCCTCAGAAGGGTTAAAATGGTAATAAAAGACGATAAAAAATTTTGGAAGGGATGTGAGAAAATTGGGACTTCATTGCACTATTGGTAAATTATGAAATGATCCAACCAATCTGGATGGCAATTTGGTACTTTGATCTAACAATGTTACTATTGGGTCTCTATGCCAGGGAAATTGTAAAGGAGAAAGAATGACCTATATGTGCAAAAATGTTTGTAGCAACTTTTTTTGGTGACAAAGAATTGGAAACTAAGTAGATGCTCATCAATTTGGGAATGACTGAATTAATTATGGTATATAAAAGTAATGAAATATGAATGATCTTAAAAATGATGAACTGATTTTAGAAAGACCAAAAAACAATTACATGAAATGATGTTGAGTAATATAAGCAGAACCCAGAATACATTGTACACAGTAATAGCAAGATTATGTGATAATCAGCTATGAAAGACTTTATTCTCAGCAGTTCATTGATTCAAGGTAATGCCAATAAACTTTGGATAGAAAACACCACATGTATTCAAAAAGAGAAATATAGATGCTGGAGATAAATTAACACCTGCAATGTTCATTTTTCCCTGTCTTCCTCTTCTGCTTTTTTTTTCATTGTTTTTCCCCTTTTGTTCTGACTTTTCTCTCACAATGTCATGTTTTATTTTTTTTAATCTATGGACATGTGTAACTAGAAAAATAATATTTATAAATTTACAGATATAAATGCACACACATATACACAAAACTCTATTCACACATAAATACACATATTATACACACACACACACACACACACACACAGAAGTTTGCTTAGTGACTCAGACCATGTTACTTTGCAACCTCACGTTTTATATACACATCCAGGATCTCCATAAAAAGCTTTCCTCAAACCATGAAATTCTACTTTGGACACATGCTAACTGTTGGACCTTGGGTAACTCAATTAAACTAACTTTTGTTTTTTATTAAAGCTTTTTTATTTTCAAAATATAAGCATGAATAATTTTTCAACATTAACCCTTGTTAAATTTTGCAATCCAATTTTCCTTGCCTTTTCCCTGTTTTTTCCCCTAGATGGCAACTGATCCAGTATATTTCAAATATGGTAAAACAGATATGTTAAATCCAGTGTGTCCATACATATTTATATATTTATCTTGCTGCACAAGAAAAATCAGAACAAAAAGTAAAAAATGTGAAAGAAAACAAAATGCAAGCAAATAACACAAAAAGATGTTATGCTATGACACACACCCAGTTGCCCTCCCTCTGGGTACAGATGGCTCTCTTCATCACAAGATCTTTGGAACTGGCCTGAATCATCTCATTGTTGAAAAGATCCACATCCATCAGAGTTGATAATCATACAATCTTGATTTTGCTGTGTACAATGATCTCCTGGTTCTGCACATTTCCCTTAGCATCAATTCATTTAAGTCTCTCCAGGCCTCTCTGTAATCATCTTGCTGATTTTTTCTTATGGAACAATAATATTCCACAACATTCATATACCGTAACTTCAACCATTCTCCAATTGAATGGGCATCGACTCAGTTCCCAGTTTCTTGCCACAACAAGAACACTTTTCCTCCTTAAGATCTCTTTGAGGTATAAGCACAGTAGAAACATTCTGCATCAAAGGGTATGTATAGTTTGATGTCCCTTAATTAAGCTAACTTTTTAAGGAATTAATTTTCCCAAGAAGTACTGGCCTCCATTGAGTAGAGGAAGTTTCCTAAAAAGAATGTTTTTTTTCTAATATAAATGAAGTACCTGTTTCAGTTTCTAGCTCTAATACTAAAACTTAATATAACAATGCTAATAATACTAGCACTACTACTATTAATAATAGTGTAAAGACTTTTTCTTTTAATTGTCTGACTTTTGGATCCAAACCTGAAAAAGTACTGCTAGCTAAGGGGACTATAATATTGTATCAAGAATTTGTGGGAGCCAAGATGGCAGAGTGAGCTACTCTCTGTATCCTCCTCTGACCTTCTCTCAGATCAACAGTAAAATAAGCCTCTGAACAGATCTTTAAGTCAACAAACCCAAAATATTTGGACTAAGAAATTCTGCTTGCTGAAGTTACCTTTGAAGAACTTCATAGATGTGTGTTTCAGTCGGGCAGAGGAGGTGTGCAGTTTGCTCAGTTTCCCAGAGACAGGGCAGGAAACTGGGCGGGGCTTAGCATGGCAGAAACTCAAAACAGCTGGTGAGTGTTTCTGAGGCACTCAGGAGACTCTGCCCGAATTGCGGGCAGGTGCTCTGGCAGATCGCAGTTTGTAACCCATTGCAAACCCAAGGTCCTAGCCCAACCAGCCCAGCACCGAAAGGTAATTAGCGGAATTGCCCCAGGGCAAACTACCAAAGCTAGACAGCTCTTCTCTACTTTGCATAGACCCCAAGCTTTAAAAAAAATGAGTAAGAAGCAGAAGAGAGGTATTATAATAGACAGATTTTATGGAGAGAAAAAAGGGCAGATCCCAGATCCTGAGGTTCCTATAGGCGAAACAACTCCAGAGGAAGCCATCAAGGGAGATATAACTTGGTCCCCTTTTCAAAAAGCCTTTCTAGAAGATTGCATAAAGTCTCAAAAAAGAGCTGGATAATAAATGGGAAAATAAACTGAGATCAGTGCAAGAAGGATTTAATGCCCTAAAAGAAGGATATAATGCCCTAGAAAAGAGATATGAAAAAGACACCAATTTATTGAAAAACAAAATTGGTGCATTGGAAATAGACAGCAATGCATTGAAAAATAAAATTAGTGAAGTGGAAAAAGAGTGCAATGAACAAAATACTCAACTGGCCAGTTACAAAAAGAGCTAAAAAAGGTAAATGAAGAAAACAACAACCCTTTAAAAATAAGAATTGAACAAATGCAAGTGAATGACTCAATAAGACTTCAAGAATCAGTCAAACAAAAACAAAAAAAATGAAAAAAATGGAAGAAAATATGAAATATCTCGTAAGAAAAACAACTGACTTGGAAAATAGATCCAACAATCTAAGGATTATTGGACTTCCTGAAAGCCATGATGAAAAAAAGAATCTAAACACTATCTTCCAGGAAATCCTGAAAGAAAATTGCCCTGAGGTTGTAGAATCAAAAGGCAAAATCAACTTGGAAAGAATTCACCAATCACCTGCTGAAAAAGACCCCAAAATTAAAACCCCAAGGAATATCATGGCTAAATTTCAGGACTATCGCACCAAGGAAAAGATTTTGCTAGCAGCTGGAAAGAAACAATTCAAATACTGAGGATCTATAATCAGAATCACACACGATCTGTCAACCTCTACATTGAAGGATCGGAGGGCCTGGAACCAGATATTCCTAAAGGCAAAGGAACTTGGATTACAGCCAAGAATAATCTAGCCAGCTAGAATGAGCGTTATCTTCCAGGGAAGAAAATGGTCATTGAATGATATAGGTGAATTTCACCTATTTCTAGCAAAAAGACCAGATCTGAACAAAAAATTCAACCTCCAAACACAGAACTCAAGAGAAGCATAAAAAGGTAAAAAGTAAAAGGACTCTTGAGAACTTTGTACTATGGGGATACTTAAAGATGGGGGGTATAATTAGATATTACTTCTACTATATGAAAAGAAAACTAGAGGGGATATACTGGGAAAAAGAGGGAAAAGGTGGTAAAATAAGATTTAAAAAAAGGAGGTAAAAATAAAGTAAAATCTCATGAAGAGGCAAAGAAAATCTAATATAATTGAGGGAAAGAAGGGAGATGAGCATTGTGTAAATCTTACTCTCATCAGATTGAGCTCTAAAAGTGTATATCAAACACATTTGGTTTCACAGAGAAACTTATCCTTTGTTATGGGGAAATGGGAGGGAAAGGAGGAAAAGAAAGGGATAAACTAATAGAAGGGAAAATAGAAGAATTAGGGGAAAGGAGGAAAAAAAGGGAGAGAAGCTCTAACAGAAGGAACATTGTTTGGGGGAGAGGGTCATCAAAAGCAAAGTACTGAGGAAGGTGGAAGGGAGAAAGGGGAAAGAAAAGGGAAAAACATAACTTGGGTAAATAAGATGGCAGGAAATAATTAGTTATTCTAACTGTGAATGTGAATGGGATGAACACTCCCATAAAGCAGAAGCAGATAGCAGACTGGATTAAAAACCAGAATCCCACAATATATTGTCTACAAGAAACACATCTAAAGCATAGTGACACCTATAGGATGAAGGTAAAAGGCTGGAGCAGAACCTATTTTGCTTCAGGTGAACAAAAAAAAAAGGAGGGGTAGCAATCCTTATGTCAGATCAAGTAAAAGCAAACAAATGTAAACAAGAGAGATAAGGAAAGAAACTATATTTTATTAAAGGGTACCATAGATAATAAGCAATATCAATACTAAATTTTTTTTGCACCAAGTGCAATAGCACCCAAATTCTATGGGTTAAATTTATTGGGATTGTAGGAAGAATTATACATCCAAACTATACTAGTAGGGAATCTCAACCTTGCACTCTCAGAATTAGATAAATCAAACCACAAAATAAATAAGAAAGAAACTATGGAAGTAAACTAATTTGTTAGAAAAGTTAGGTATGATAGATGTTTGGAGAAAATTGAATGAAGATAGTAGGGACTTTACATTTTTCTCAGTGGTTCATGGAACTTATACAAAAATTGGCCATGTATTAGGGCATAAAAACCTCAAAATCAAATGCAGAAAGGCAGAAATAGTAAATGCATCTTTTTCAGATCATGATGCAAGAAAAATCACATGCAATAAAAGGCCAGGAGAAAATAGGACAAAAGTTAATGGGAAATTAAATAATCTAATCCTGAAAATGAATGCGTTAAAGAGCAAATCATAGACACAATCAATAATTTCATCCAGGAGAATGACAATAAGGAGACAACATACCAAACTTTGTGGGATACGGCCAAAGCAGTTATAAGTGTCAATTTTATATCTCTTGATGCTTACTTGCATTAAATAGGGAAAGAAAAAATTAACAAATTGGGCTTATTATTTAAAAAGTAGAAAAAGAACAAATTAAAAACCCTCAATTAATTCAAATTGTTAGTCTCAAGAATAAGGGAGAAATTTCCTCAAATGAAGAGGAAATTAGAGTAATAATTAGGTGTTACTTTTTCTAACCTTATGCCAGTAAGTTTGATAATCTAAATGAAATGGAGGGATATCTACAAAAATAAAGATTGCCAGGTTAACAGAAGAGGAAATAAATTATTTAAATAGTCCCATATTAGAAAAAGAAATAGAACAAGATATTAACCAACTCCTTAAGAAAAATCTCCAGGGCCAGATCGATTTACATGTGAATTCTAACAAACATTCAAAGAACAATAAATTCCAATACTATACAAACTATTTGAAAAAATAGGGACAGAAGGTATACTACCAAATTCCTTCTATGATACTGATATGGTGCTGATAGCTAAAGCAGGGAAGGTAAAAACAGAGGAAGAAAACTATATACCAATTTCCCTAATGAATATTGATGCAAAAATTTTAGATTAGATATTAGCAATGAGATTACAGAAAGTCATCCCCAGGATATTACACTATGTCCAAGTAAGATTTATATAAGGAATTCAGGGCTGGTTCAATATTAGGAAAAGTATCAGCATAATTAATTATATTAATAACCAAACTAACAAAAACCATATGATTATCTCAATAGATGCAGAAAAGGCATTTGATAAAATCCAACACCCATTCCTCTTAAAAACACTAGAGAGTATAGGAATAAATGGGCCTTTCCTTAAAATGAGTAGTAGCATCTATTTAAAACCATCAGCAAGCATTGTATGTAATGGAGACAAACTAGAACCATTCCCAATGAGATCAGGAATGAAATAAGGCTGCCCACTGTCACCATTACTATTTAATATTGTATTAGAAATGTTGGCTTTGGCAATAAGAGAAGAAAAAGAGATAAAGGGAATTAGAGTAAGTAATGAAGATACCAAATTATCACTCTTTGCAGATGACATGATGGTATACTTAGAAAACCCTAGAGACTCAACTAAAAAACTACTAGAAACAAT